>JANZLQ010000056.1:356561-372182 GCA_026212715.1 Elanus axillaris | reverse complement strand
CGAGGTTCTGGGTTTCTTTCCTTTTCCCTTTCTGGTTCTCCTCCCCATCCCACTGGAGGGGGGCGGGGGGAGTGAGCGAGTGGCTGCGTGGGCTGAAACCACGACACATGAGTATGGTTGTAATACAGCAGAATGTAAATGAATGTGCACTTGACAACTCTTTGAGAGAGATTTTTTTTTTTTAATGAATAAAGTTTAGATGTGAAACCATAAACATATACAAAAGTGCAACATCACACAAAATAGGGTTCTGTTTTTCTCACCTGTCTGGGAAAACTAAGCCAAACCAAAGTTATCCTTTCCTGAGTGACTCATAATAATTAAAATTTCAAATAGTAAATAGAAAATCTGAATTGTCAGTATAAGGTTTGCTTTTCTTGCTCATCATGAAAGGTAATGAAAAATTTTCTTGTTCTAGAGGACTTCTTGATAGAAACTAAGAAATTAGATGACATGCTTTTCAAAATACCTGCAACGTATTCACAGATAGTCTTATAACAACTTCATGCAAAATTCATTTAATGTGAAAACCTTCCCATTAATTGTACCTAGTTCTGCCCTCCAAATTTTTTTTTTGACCAATGAGGTTTTTCCAGTTGAAACTAATTCAGAAAAATAAAGTGTAAGTAAGAAACAGTCCTTTGAATTTACCTGCACTGATATTACTATGAGATCTCAGCTTGCACAGGCATGTGATTCTTATCTTCTACACCTCAACCAAAGACGAAGTATCAAGTGTTTGTTTAGGCGATACAGAGGGAAAGGAAAAGCCCACCTGATTTTGTACTGAAGATGTTTTTCATAATAACAGAATGCTTGGCTGATTCTACAAATTTTGCCTGAATCCATTCCTTCCTTTTCAGACAAGGTCTCATGGTGAGATGTCCTCAGCTTAAGCACTGTATAGCAGGAGTAAACTAGAGTTTAGTGCACAAGTTTATATGGGCTTTTCTGTTTGTTTCCTTTAGCAAAATAAAAATATGAAAGTATTCAAAAGTCAGGATAAAGTAGGAAACGAAGGCTTGCCTGTTACCATTAGCTAGGCAACAGGATCGTATTTAAAAATGAAAAAAATCACCCTTTTTATCATTGATAAACAGTCTTAATTATCTTTGTATAATTGATATTGATCACATCATTACTGAACCAAAGTCTTTCTAAGCTAACTATAAATTGTAATTTATCATAGAAAAAGTTTAAATGAAACTTTGTATAAATAACTGATGGTTAGTCATTCTGAGGAGCTTTAATATTACACCTTAAACTGTAAACGAAAAGAGTCAAGCCTGAAGATAAATACTGATGCAAGTCTTTATTCTACCTCTGCTTGTTATATAACCTTGGAACAAGATGGTTTGTTTTATAAGCATAAATGACATCTATTATAGCGAAGGCATTAACTTGCATGTATCTTCAAAGAATTCATTGCTCAAAACTGCTTAGATCGATTCTTAAGTGTTGGCAGAGTTCTTCAAATTAGCCCTTGTCAATGATAATCTAAGAAGTTAGTATTTATTTCCTTGTTACTTTTCCAAAGATAAACTGAGATATTATGTTACTATTCCTCTCTAGCTATCAATACATAACTTTTAACTGGGGAAAAAAGGGAATGATAGTTTTGCAGAAACAATTGATGATAAATTTATGCAAATTTTCCACAGAACAATTGGGATGAATGGAAATGGATGGGCTATTAATGATCTATCAGACCGAGCAATTGTTCTTATTTTTCTTATATGATTTGTTTCATATGTACAGCCCTGACATTAGAGAAGGCAAGTCTTTTGAGATTAGTGTCAGAGTACTTCAAATGTTTAAAATAAATTTTCTCTTTTGTGATTAAATCATGATCAAATTTATTTAGGATTTTATTAAATTATGATGAAAGCTTTTGATGGATATATCTGCTATGCTGAGTTAGTCAAATACAGTAGAGCTCTTATCTCCTATACAAGTAGGAACTTCGAGCGTAGGACATTGGCCCACCTCATTGGACCCATCAGATAAAACTGATCAACAGTACTTATGTTAAGCTTCTGACTATAAACTACAGAGAAAAGTATGCATCTTCATCAAGTCTCCTGTCATTGTAATGTGTTGGATAAATGTACATGTGATCAATTATATTGATTTTTTTTCCTTCTTCTGTACTATAGTAAAACATTATCTATGGTTTACTGCACTTAAAATCTTAAGTTTTCAGGACAGTCTAAACAGTATCATTCATTCAGCTATATTTCTTCTATTTTAAAGTCTACAAATCAAAATATGAGTTCCAGATACTGGTTAAGAGTGCATTCAGCATATGTATTCATGTGTTTATATTAGTGCTATCTCAGATTCAGGAAGCAGACAGACTGGTTGCCCTCTAACTGTCTCTGCTACTTACTGTAGCTGCTAATATTCTTCTACCATTATTTTTAGACATGCTGTCATTATCCAAGACCTTGGAAAATCTAGAACAATAAGGACAAAAAGCTCCCCTGTAGTGATAAAAAGAGAATACTTTGACAAAAAATTATTTTCTTGATAGGATGCTGTTTCTTACTACTGAATACATAAACATTATTAAAACTATACAAAAAGATAGTGTTTGTTATAGACTGGGTCATGGCTGCTTAGAGTAGTTCAAAAGGGCAATATCAATGAATTCTAGTAATATGTTGTTATCACTGTCATTTAAGAAGTTTGTTAATGATGTAGGCATTTTACTTTTTTTATAAAGTAATTATTTTGCAGTATTTATGTTTACAGTAATTAGTATATTGCACAAAGAATGGTATCAGAGAAAAGTAATCTTCCAATTTGCACAAACAAGTAATGCCTACAGACTTGTGAATCAATGTGCTTTTGGTATTTGTTTTGAAAGATTAGTCTAGTCAAATAATCTGAAGATTTTGACTGATACATCATGTTAGACCTCTAGAGCTGATAAGACAGGTAAGACTGTTTATGAAAGCAGTTGTGGAAAGTGGGTTTTGTGTCTCCTATTACATCCATAGCACGTGAAAAGGAATTTTAAAAGCTGACATAATCACTCAGAGATTTCAAGTGTGACACTTGCTGCCAATAATTCCACTGCTTCTAACGATATCTGATAGGGATCACTGCTGACTCTGGGTTATACATTTTGAGGATTTTGATGGTTGTAACAAACACCTAAGTTATGAAGAAATTAATTTCCTGCATCAAAAATTTGTGGTACTTGGGAAAGGAGCATATCAGTTCACACTATATGATTCTTGGTTTTTATATGCAAATAAAACTGAATTAGTCAAACTTATCATCTTGCAGCTTTCCATAATGTCTTGCCAACTACAGGCAGTACTTACTTCATTGGCTTTTGGCAGTAAATATTTGTATTACTACACACTGATTTAACTACTACACAGAGCTGTTTTTCGAAAGTAAAGATCTTGGAGGATATTATATACGTAAAACTTAATGATTATGTGCATGCAAGTGTGAAAGCTTAAAAGTATTACAAACAAAATTTGTAATCCACTTTCTATACATATTCCATCTAATTAATTCATTGGCACAATTGTTAATTAAATTTGGTTTTGGACCTAATGCTGTTGTTCACCAAGCAAAGTCACTTTTGAATCTGTAAAGGCAAGTATACCTGTTGGAAATGTTTTGATTGTGATCACTTACCAAGCCAAAAAAAGGAAATACACTGTGAACAGCTGAATATGTCTATTCATTGCTGATGAGATTCTAAATAATCTATACCAGTCTAAAAAAAAAAAAAAGGCACTCACTGCATATAAAAGATCTATTAAATTCAAAACAAATTGAAATAAAGAATGTTGCCTAAGAGACAAACTCAATAAAATTGTACCCTAGTTACAGACAAGCCATTGGAAATGAAGCTTGAAAAATCCATGTTATAACATTTCTTTAGTATCCAAAATTGAACGTAGAAGGATGATCTTTTGATTAGGGCAATGGACTAGAAAATAGGCAATTCTAAGTTTAATCCCTGGTTCTGCCTTGCCCTCCATGTACAATATAGACAAAATGACTTCTTTCTTTCTCAGCTACATAAAATCACAATTTTTATTAAGTTCTAAGTCTTTCATGAGCATAAGGTGCATCCAACTGATTTGAAATATAAATCTTGACTATGTAATAGTCATAAGATAAACTGATTCTCAATGAAATTAACTATGCATGAAACAGTATTTGCCTTTTTTGTATCATGGCCACACCTCTGGATGGCAAAAGAAAAGCCTACTCTGCTTTGGTAACTGATGTGATGATTTTTAAAAAAAGAAACTATTTACTGATAATCCTTAACAAACATGAAAATTTTTATATTTATACTTAACAGGTTATTAGGAGGAGTACCTTTTTTATAGGAAGTCAAATAATATTGTTAGTCTAATTAAATTTTAAAAGTTAATTAAAACACAGCAAAAATTTATTGTGGCTAGTCCAGTTAAAATGCTGCTAACCTAATCAACACAAAACAAAACTCTTTAACAGTACAGTTCTGAATTGTGGTTGAGAAGCTCATTAATATGTAACCTCTCTTTGTCTGGTGATGTTCCCCCTTCCTCTGACTCTCCGGGTGGTCAGGTTGCCAGTAACTGTCTCCTCAAGAAGGCAGCACAGAGAGCTGTAGTGAGTTGTCAGCATCCCCAGTTCTTTGCTAAATGTAATCTCGGTGGAAAGAGGATATATTTGTATTTTGTGGTCTTTATCAGGAGTGACGAGCCTTATTTGTATTTGACTTGTCAAGCATGGCATGTATAATTTGAATATATGCAAAATACAACGTTCTTGTTAGGTGCTCACTCTAAACCGCAGTTATTTTAACAATATATTTTCAAATTTGTACTTTCTTAGTGTATGCATTTTATATAATTCATTCTAATTTATGCAAGAGTTTCATCAGTAGAAATCGATGCCAGGACTTGAATCAAAATCTTACCTGTTTTCAGTCTTTTTTGCTCTAAATTTTTTCTGGATTGGGATTTAAGTGTTTCATGTTTGTAATGGAGAATTTCTAGTGTCCCTGCCTGTGGGACACTCAACCTCAGAGGTTAGCAGAGGTTGGGTCCAAACATATAGCTGTTTCTACAAATAAGATGGTGTAGGTACTGATTTTTCTAATGTCTCTGTTCAAATCCACTGAGCTCATGTTTTCTTTGTTGTGCCCAGAAATCAATTAAAAAGCATTATGTGTCTATTAGCTCTTACACATTATTGTTCTGTTTCTGCAGTCATTCAGCAAAGGCTGAATAAATCATCAGTAATGTGGAAAGCAGGCTAGAGTGAATGAGATTTCACTAAAGAACTATATGTGAGGTATTTAAGATATGTACTAAAGCTAGATGATATTGTTCCTTCACTTAAGTAGGTTGTTTTATATTTATTTTAAGGGAAAAATCTACAAAGCTCCAACTTTTGGTTTTGTGCAATAACTTGAACACTCAGAGTTAAGAGGGTATTGAAGTGGATTGCTACCTTGCATGCATAAAACTTGTGACTACTATTAACCATTGGACATTTATTAGTTTTGCAAGACTGCAAATTGGAATGTTTTTTCAAATAAAATTTTATCTTTTGAATGTTCATTTTCTATGCAACAGCACAGACAGAGCTGGGATCTGGATTCCTAAAAAGATCACCATGTTATAAACCATGTTTTACCAATAATTGCTTATTATACAAGACAAACAAAACACAAACCTAAATATTCTTATTTAAAACAGAGTGTGGGACCTTCAAATTAATAAAACACTTCCAGAGAACATAAATATATTCATAATTTACAGTGCACTCCAGTGTTATTGGCAACGGTGAGATAGTTGCAGAGGGTAGCAGCCTGCGAGGAGGAGTAATAGCACCATGTAAGGTGCCTATTCGCCAGATGCTTTAACCCAGAAAGCCAAGCTCGCTGCTTCTGTTGTGTGGGGAATGTCAGGATATGTGAAATGGTGATATTGGTAAGGGAGCTTTCACAGAAGACTCAGGAGCCAGGATGGAGTTAGCTCGACACTGGAGAAGCAACATATAATTTTTTTTATCTACCCTTCTAGAAAGCATCTTATGACATAATTTGATATACTTCAGGCAGTTCTTTTGTGCTCTGAAACAAGTCTTTTTTTCATACATTACCCCTTGCTGTGGAATCATAGAAAATTCAGTCCTATAAAACTATTCCCTTTTTTCATTACTGTGTGTGTTTGTTAGTAGTTCTATTTGTCAATCGTTATTTATAGCAGCTCCAATTTTGGTTCTGCTTCCTATCCTGTATGTATATACAGTTGTTTTGTGACTGAAGTACTGACTGGAAGACAATTAAAAGTTTGGATGTTGATAAGCACCTCAAAGTTCAGAATCTGGAATGACAAGCTTTCTTCTTTCTTGTTTTTAGAAATGTTAAAATAAGCATTCAAGATATTTGGGGATTTAGGTTTGCAGTGAAGCATACTTGGGGGGGGTTTATTCTTGTGCTTTGAAATTTGAGTGGGGGAGTGCTTGGATTTCCTTCTTAAATTCGTCTCTCAGATGCCTAGGTGAAAGAAGTGAAAAACAGCAAATTTTTTTCTCACTATTTGTGGTAATAGATCCAGTGTATATATATCCCATTTTGTGAGTTCCTAGTTCCTCACAAAAAAATACATTGGTTTTTAACATGTTTATGCTATTGTTATGCAGCTTTCTCCTTTACCAAGTTGTTTCTAGTATAATTTCAAAACAATTAAGTTACAAACAAGAAAATCTCGAGATAATCCTCCCCTGAAATGTCTGAAAGGAAATTAAGTAAATGGAGTCTAATGAAAGATAAGGTCAAGAAAGTGGATACAGCGTCTCAAGAATAAGCAGAGGTCAAGGACATGTTAAGGATTGGTTTGTCAAAGGCAAGGAAAGGATCACAGGCTACGGGTGTAGGCAGAGGCTCGGCCACCTTGCAAGCATGGAACATGTGCCAGTGGTTAAATGCAGACAGATCTCATCTGGATCAGGAAAATTATTTACTGAAGTTAATCTGTGGAAACATTTTGTTAGAGCTCTCAAAGGGTTGTCACCTGGTAATTAATCTTTTGCTTTCTCCCTATAGAAAGTAGGGACCTGCAGAAAGCTAGTTATCTCATGTTACAGAAGGTGGACAAGATGGAAGCACTGTTTAAAAATGAAATAATTTCATTAGAGTAAGCACCTGCAACCACTTTCTAGATGACACAATGCGTGATAAGCCACAGCAAGAAAATAGCATATGCTAGTGGATAAAATATTAGGTAATCATCACAGTTACAATTAGGCCTGGTGTCGCTTTGTGACTGTATTAAACTTGCATTTGTCTAATGGAAAGTGAAAGAAAAATAAATTTAAACATGTTTGACAAAATGACTGTATTTGCAGATGTATCCTTATTTTTCTTCCCCAGAATTCTATTCATTTGTATTAAAGACATATATATAATTTTTTCCATACTCTTATGATATTAGAAACATTTGTTTCCCTCTGAAGACCTCTTTTCTGATGTAAGGCCAATTCCTTTATTTGCCTAATCTATCCCTGCTCCAATGTGTTTATTTCATTTTAATAATTCAGATTGTAGGAACTGTCAGATAACAAACATTAGTATATTTGGCAACCTCTGCTGAATTTGACAATGCTTTCGGTCTCACTCCTGAGAGAACCTACCAACTCTGTGAGCACAACTCTTGGCTTTAACCATAAATACCAGAGATCAAGATTAAAAAGTTAAGGAGAGCAGAAAAGCATTCTCAAACCTGCCAGTGCCTCTTCAGGAGTCAGTATGACAATACAGGAATGCTTATAGGCATTTTCTAGAGCAAATCTATGAACAATTAACAGGAGAAGCGTAGCAAACTCTCAGGACACAAATATTCAGGGTGACTAGTATGATGAACCTATATAAAACTTACCAGTTTCTGCCTGTACATTTTTTATTCTTGTTGTTCCATGGTGGGTAAACAACTTGCAATATACAATATGACAGAATTTTGTCCTTTGAAGGAAAAGAAAGATTCAGAGGAGCTGTAATGTTAATGAATATACTTTAACAGATTTTCTTCCTTTTTTTTCCTCCATTGAATCTAAACCGTCAGAATATCTGCTTAACAGGATTATAAAGCAAAATAAACTTCTGAGAGAATCTTAAAAATTTAAATGGATTGTAATCTGTTGATGTAGTTCATTTACACATGCTAACATCTATTTTGGTGTAACAACAAATGAATTTTCTGATGATATTACAAATGAATGAATTTGTAATTAAGAACATTCTTATGAAAGCACGTTCTGTTTTGACCAATTTCTAATGAATTTTATTTAATGGCATATGGTTTTAGGACCCCTAATGTTTGCAGGATTTTGAAGTAAGTGTGCCCACTGTTTAATTAATAGGTAGCAGCCTCATTGTGTGTGAAAACTCATGTTAGAAAATACGTGTAAAATCCCATTTTCCATAAACGTAGATCTGCATCTGGAATGATTCTATAAATTATGGTAATTTAACCACTAATATTTTAAAAACCTGTTGTCAGAAAAGACTGTTTTTATTTGATGGAAGATGTTTTTATTTTCCTTTGAAGGAAAATGTCTGTAAATAGTATAAAACAGAGAAGTGGGAATGCCTTCAGAAGAATTTACAGAACTGCATTCTTGTTTTCTCTATGTGCATGCCTTGTACGCTTGGAGAACTATGTATTGCATTTCTTTGTTTTTAGAAACAACCTTGGCATCAGTTAAAATCTGGTGATAAATGACTGAGTGAAATTCCCATTAAAGTTAATGGAAAGCAGTGTTCAGCTTTTCATGTTCAGCTTTGGACTGACTTAAAACAAAATTTAAAAATTGTGCAACTGACCAGTTTTATTATTTTTGCTGCCTGTATTTTTCCCATATGGTATGACAAGCAACATTTTTATGTTGTGTACATTAGAGGTTTAGAACTAGGACTGTATACAATTAGTCAGAAGAGAGCTACCATATTCTAATATTTTTATCCTCATCAATTTTATGCTATTGTTTTTATATCTTGAGGGACACATGCTAAAAGAAATACAAGTAAGATATTGGGTTTGCAAACACTTCCTTTTTTGTTCTATAACGTCTAAATAACTTGTCAGTTACTTTCTTTTACTGGGGATCTTTATCTGTTCAATTTTTCCCTTGAAATTGGCTTTCCACTTACTTGTTGTCTTGGTTGGCTGAAGACTGCAAAATGAACTTTTCAAATGGAGATGAGAGTGTGTGTGAACTTAAAATTCTGAACTGACTCCACTAAAGTCAACAGAAAAACTATTCTGTGATTCAATGGATCAGGTTTTGAGGGCTAAAGTCACAGAACAGGTAAGCTCAGACCTGGGATGCCCACGGCAGGGTGGTAGCTGGGGGCACCACACCTCCTCCCAGGGGCAGGCGCTGTGTGCGTGGCCTGCCATGGTGGGCACCAACCTCTGCCACTTAGCTGTCTGTATCTCTCTTGACGCTGCCTCTCTTGGCCTGGTGAATTGCTCGGTTTTCTTGTCCAACCTCTACAGAAGAATCAAGTGCCTAAAATGGAAGTCATTTTCTTAACAGTACACTGAAAAAAATTACAATCAGGAAATCAAAGAGCAGGAATTGAGTGAAAAATTGTACCTCATTTAGCTGAAAGTTTTGCTGATGAAAAAGATGCAGAAACATCTACTTTAGGCTGGAAGATGATTTCCATCTTCACTTCGATTTTTCATCTCTAAATTCTCTCTAAAGCAAATAACCTGTCCCTTTCTTACAGAATATACTGGGAAAGTCCTCGCTTGGATTGTGAGAAGCAAAGGTTTAAAAAAAAGAATTTTTTTTTCATTTGCTTTCAGACTTAACTAAGGTGTATGACATCTGAAAAATGTCATATCTCAATTCCAGGCCATAAAATACTGTAGGCTGGTACTTTTGCCTTTCCTGATGCAGTTGTGTAATTCATCGGGCCAGAAGCAGTAATGACTCATAATTCTAAAGTGCTACAGTATTCATTGAGGTAGACTGTACTTGAAGAGCCTTTCAGAGCTCCCTCCCATAATACTTCCATCTTTTCTCTTTTAACAGACACTGGGACAGGCTGCCCAGGGAAGTGGTTGAGTCATCATCCCTGGAGGTATTAAAAAAGCATGTAGACAAGGCACTCCAAGACATGGTCTAGTGGGCATGGATGATGGTTGGACTCGATGATGAAGGGCTTTTCCAACCTAAATGATTCTATGATTCTATGAACACAGCAAATCAATCTGACAGAACTAACTTTAAATGTATATTGTTATTTTATTTATCTGGATTATGTCTCAGGATTAGAAAACAAAGGGATTCTTAGAAAATTCATTAAATAAGTTGAAATTCAACAATCATTTTTCACCTCTGTCTAGTTTGTAGTACATACCGCCTTCCTAGTGGTGATAACACTGGGTTTGGGTTCCTTGCCTAGGCTATGAAATGATGTATTTAGTAATTAAAAAACCTGACCAACCACACACCAGTAATAACTTCGTAACATTTTCTTTAATTTTGTATAAATGCATTTTTAAATATATTGTATGTCTCATTGAAACTAATAACATTAATAGATGGTCAGTAAAGAGAAGAATACGAGGCTGGTAAGCACTGAACCGAATACTACAAGAACAGATGAAAGTTGGTGTCATCATTTTGGGTACTATATTAGATCATTACTATACGTTGTCTGCTTTTCATTTAAACCGATAAAACCCACATTTTTATTCTGTTGATATTCTTATACTCTTCTGTTCTTCAGTATTTTATTTGCTTAAGCACAGAAGTGCAAAATTCAATTCCTCTAAGCAAGAGCATGAATGAAAATGCCATTTCAGTATGAAATTTTCATAGCATATCAATCCTTCAGGAATCACATGTGATATCTTAATTCTGAATTTTTAAGTGTCTGCTGGAGTTCAGCTGCAGAATCAAGTTGTAATGCTGAAGAATAACCTCCAAACTGCCCTTTGTTTAATTTTGATATCTCATTTTAAAGAATCTGCTCCTTTAGATATTCTAGATTAGTATTTTTTCATATATTTTCTGGATTTATGGCAGGTTTTTTTTTTTACCCTTTCTGATCCATAACTGAACATAATGCTTTATTATTAAGACAGAACTAATAGAATAGAATATTTCAGTTGGAAGGGACCGACAGTGATCATCTAATCCAACTGCCTGACCACTTCAGGGCTGACCAAAAGTCGAAGCATGTTGTTAAGGGCGTTGTCCAAATGCCCCTCACACACTGACAGGCTTGGGGCATCGACCACCTCTCTCGGAAGCCTGTTCCAGTGTTTGACCACCCTCTCGGTAAAGAAATGCTTCCAATGTCCAGTCTAAACCTCCCCTGGCACAGCTTTGAACCATTCCCACTTGTCGTATCACTGGATCCCAGGGAGAAGAGATCAGCATCTCCCTCTCCATGTCTCCTCCTCAGGAAGCTGTAGAAACAGTGAGGTCACCCCTCAGCCTCCTTTTCTGCAAACCAGACAAACCCAAAGTCCTCAGCCCTTCCTCATAGGACATGCCTTCCAGCATTTCACCACCAAAACCCCATGAACATCAAACTTTATTTTGAGATAAGTTTCACACAGAGGTGGTGGGTGGTGCAGAGCTCATGGCTCTAGGAGCTTCCAGCTGCCTGTAGAACCTTCCTGACGGACAGGAGTCACCTGTCCTGGCCCAAGAATATCACCAAGCCCACTGCAATGTAGGCCACCACCAGTGTTTTCCCCACTGTGATCTGGATGCTATGGCTTGAGCCAGGAGTTCCTGTGTGGCCCAGCCCTCGGCTACGTGCGGAAAAAGGGTGCATGGCTTTGCCATGGCTGTAGGGAGCTCCCAGCTCCCTGTAAGACTGTAACAGGTACAGGTTGGGGCAGCCTTGTCTGTCGTGTAGCATGCTGACAGCTACCTGGCTGAATGTTGGAGAGAGAGAGAGGATAGGAGTGTGCCATGCTTTTTGGTCACATCCCTATCCTGGTGTCTGGCTGTAACAGGAGAAGCAATGAAGGCGGAGCAGCCAACCTCCACTGCCCCCCCACTCTCCTCTCAGCCCTTGTTCACCTGGCTACTTGTCTGCCATCCTGGACTGGTGCAGCCCTTTCTGTACCCATGCCGGGCCACCTATGTCACCAATAACTCCCCTGTGACACAGCCATGACACCACTGGGGCTCGTTGTAGGAGCTGGTGGTTGCCTGCTGTGACATAGCCATGACATCACCAGGGCTGGTGCTTGGACTTAGTGCTGCATCACTGTGACATTGTTATTATCGCTACCAGTCAGGCAAGAAGAAACAATTAAATAATAAAAATAAATAAAATAACAGCTGGTAATACTGGGGTGGGAAATTAGGTAGCTGTAGCAACAATTTAAAGAACAGAACCTCAGCAAAGGTTAGAAAAGAATTAAAAGCAGCAAGTCCTATCCACTGCCCACTTTTAAAGATGTGCGGTATTTGCTGCTGGGATTTGTGGATCTGAAGATGATACTTGAAGAAAAATTCTTGTCATGTTGACCAAAAGTAATATTTCACACTTTTGCAATTAAAGACATGTCCAGCGCCAAATCCTGAATCTGTGAGTGTCTGACAGTGCTGAGCATGATTCAGCATGAACTACAAGACTTGCATCTTTCTTATCCTGAAACAAAGATTTTGCTAGGGACAGTCTTGTGCTACACCCTTCATTTGGATGCTAGAATTAAATACATGAATTAGCTTCTATCTGTTTGGTTCACTGTAGGCTGTTACATATGACCTCTTTAACTGACGACCTGAGGCCATGGGCACAAACTGAAATACAGGAGGTTCCCTCTGAACTTCAGAAAATGCTGTTTTACTGTGAGGTTGACTGAATGCTTGTATGGGTTCTCCAGGGAGTTTTTGGAGACTCCCTTCTTGGAGATATTCAAAAGCCATCTAGACATGGTCCTGGGCAACTGGCTGTAGGTGGCCCTGCCTGAGCAGGGAGGTTGGACCAGATGACTTCCAGATGTCCTGTCCAACCTCAGCCAGACTGTGATTCTGTGATTCAGGCACATGGAGACCTATTGCAAGTTAGCTAACACACGGTAACTGTTTAAGCTCCATTAACCTTCTGTCAAGTTTGACCCAAAGGCAGCTACTACAGTAACTGACTGATACAGTCAGCTTGCATGATGCCATGACTAGAGATGGCAGCTAGTGGGCTCATGACAAACAGTCAGGGACCACGTCCTCTGTGTGCAAACTCTGGCCTTCTTTTGGAGACCACCGAAATGGTACATACTTTACAGTTTTCAGATTGTAATTTTGCAGGCAGTGGACCTGCTAGCTGTGCAGTCTTCAGCTGGGAGAAACTAAGATACTCAAAGGCTCACTAGTCCTATGTATTTTGAACTTAACCCAAGAAAGTTGTCTAAGGCAGCTCATCTGCTGCCTTCAGTAGCCTTATTGCCCTCAAGGAAGGCAAGTGTTTTCTAGACATCAGTAAAGCTGATGGGATGAGAACCAGACTGAGCAGCTCTGAACTGTTCATTATCCTGTGTGCAAAAGAAAGCGCTGAAATGCTATAATCCTCTAGCATTTTGTACTTTCTTTGCTTTCAGTCTTTGCAGGGGTAAGTGGCTACATGGCGTGCAAAGCAGCGACGACTCAAGCCTGCAGTGTTTCCAGATGGGATGAGCAGCACCTCATGAGAGCTCCTGCTTGCATTTTCAGACACTACGAGTTCATACACTTCAGCTAAGCTCCAGATAAGCACGTTGACTTTGAGAGGCTCTTCTGAATCTAGCACAAGTTCTGAACTATTTAAAGCTTTTGCTCACTTATCACTTCTTGTTTCTTCTTCTTACCCAGAAATAGAATAGAACAGAATATTTAATGAATGGAAGCATCTACATTTGCATGCAAGCAACAGTTGTTTCCTATTGCTGATGTGAAATATCTAGTAAGTGAAGGCAAGGAATCACCTTTATGAAGTTAAATGGTTTTGCTTTGTTTCAGCTTTCCATCTTTATTTGCAATAATGTTCTTATTTGCATTGTATGAATGTGTATAGATACAGAAAGCATTCTGCTGGCCTTCAGCTAATCAGAATTAAACCATCACAGTATGTAGGAAGTTTCTAATTTAACAATTTGCAATACTTCATCACTTTGTGTTCTTTCTTTGATTCACAGGACAACCTCTCATACTGTTTACTAGCTATATATGCATCCAGTTTCCTAGAGCTACAACAGGAAAAAAATCCCAATAGGCAATTTTATTTTTGAAATTTTGCACCAGATTTCCTTGCCCATGTAACTGTTCTTTCCCTGTTTTTTCTTTAAGCATTCTTACCTGCTGCAAGGTTGACTTGGTGCTTCCCCCCCTATATGTTCCCCATTTTTAATATGTTTAGATGATTTAGCCCTCATGCCTTTACTTTGAAATGTAGAAACTGTAATCTTTGGACTGTCTCTCTTATCTTTACAGTCCCTTCTGTCTTCTCCTGTATCAATCAATTTTTATATCGTATAAAAGAGTTTTCACTGAGATCTTAGTACACTTGATCACATCCATGAGGTCACTAATGAGCTTCAAAAAAGTGCTAACAGAAAAATGTTAAAATAACAAAAGTTAGCAATAATTAGGTGTACTCATACTATCTTATGAAAGTTAGAGGATAAAATAGGAGGAAAAAAAAGAGAGAAACTTACATGAAATTTAAAGTTTAATTAGGTATATTACAAAACCCACCAAACCTCAGTAATTTGACTCCTGAACTAAAAAACCATTTCATCTAGAGTATCTTCTACTCATGTTGTTTATTGTTACCCAGAGAAATCGTATGGTTCCCATCAACCCCCTTCTCTGCAGGGAAGGAAAAACTGTAAAAAGACTACCTTAATGTTATTAACAAGAAACTGTGCAGTTTCAAGGAAGAAAAGGAGTAACACCTCCTCCCACTTTATCTATGAGAAAAAACTAAATTGCCTTGTGAATGCAATTTCTCACCATTTTCAAGACTATTCACACCTACCTTTATTACAAAGCTGGGAAGGTTTTGGAGAAGATTGACAAGGACTTGCTGTTTCTTTTTGGGTCCTGCGCATGATGGGGGGTTCAGCAAGGTTCTGTCAGTTCCCATCCTTGCTTCTGTTACTGTAGCGCAGGAGAGTAAATGCTCTTATCTCCCCCTTCTTATACACTGGATAAAGTAACTCCATCTGAAGTGTTAGAGATGGATTCAGAGTAGCCTAGTCTGCCTTTGCCTTTTGTTTTAGTGAACAGACTCTTGTCTTTCCCTGGTCATTCTAATTAAACACACTGCTGAGATGGAAGCCACACAGCCGTGCTGTACATTGACTTACTTACCTCCAATGTTTTGGAAGTGTTTAATTTTTTAGCAAACAGTTGCTTGTTTTTCCTTTCTATGGGTAGAGAGGGTTTCTTCTAGTACTAAGAAGTTTGTCTCATTCAACTTTCAATGACTGAAAATAAACAGTTAAAACCAGATTTTATATCACACATTCTTAAAAATATGCAAGCTATTTAGTGGAGGTAATTACCTGAAGCGGGGTGCGGAATTCCCGGGTAACGACATACACTCAATATGAGCAAAAATCGTTCCAACTTTATTCA
>JANZLQ010000056.1:322216-356461 GCA_026212715.1 Elanus axillaris | reverse complement strand
AAGGCCTCGGTCGAGCCTGAATCAAACCGTGGGTTGTCCACTATGTGGCCTCTCTGTACGAGCCATCCCTCCACAATTACCCATTTGTAAATATTGTGAAAGAGTATGATAGATTCTCCATCACTTGAAATTTTTCTACTCTTTCATTTGCTATCAGGTTTTAAAGTATTTGCTTTAACTATGAATTCATACCTGATGCAAGAGCTACTAGGTGAATTCTCGTTACATAGGGACTCAGGATAGATATCACAAACTCCCTTCTTGTTTTCAAATCTGTTGGCAGTCTGATGTAGTATGGTGTAAAATTGCTCTTCATTGAGGACAATTTCATTTTGGAGCTATGTGTAAAATAATAAAAATGTATACATTTGTATCAGGTTGGTGTGAAGCTACATCACAGGGAGAGTTAATATTCTGTTGCCATTTCTCGACAGAACTTGTCACGGTCTTACTTTAAGTAAAAAGTTCATCTTTGGGTTGTGTACTAAAATCTACTGTGGCAGGGTTGTTAGCCATTTCGTTTATCCCTAATAGTCTATCTGTATATTCCATAACAGATACTTAGCTGTCATTTCTATTAAAAATCCAAGGGTTAATCATGTAGCGATCTTAATCCTTTTCTCTCTTATTCTTTGCCACTCGTATGACCATTGGTAGAGCTGGCCACGGTATGTTATCCCTGGCCCAGGGCACTAAACCTTTCAAACACCAGTTATTCAAGTCCATGCTCTGCTAATGGTCTTGGCCTGCTGTTATGTTGGATGTGTGTTCTTCCACTTACCTTGTGCTCTGTAATGGATATTGCTTGCATTAAAAATGTGCCATAAATAGATTTTTTGCTGCTAGGAGTCATATCTATAGCTGTACGTATTCATGGGGGGGCGGGGAGCAACTAGTTTAAGAAGCTATGTGAAATAGATACACATCACTCAAAGAAATGTGCTTTGATATGTGCTGTCACAGTTTTATTTTCCATGCCAATTGCACATCAAGGTTCAAAGGAAAGGAATGTAGTTTTTTTCTCTCTTCGGTCTGGGCCTTGCTAGGCTTTTTATATTTATTTTGGTGAGATCCTATAGTTCAACCTACTGCTAAATCACACACATAATATTATTAGGAAGTGCTAAGACAACATCTCAAAGAGGAAAACAAATAACATGAAGCTTATGAGTACATCATACCTGCAATTGATACACGTCTATTTCTCTCTTTACTTATTTGGTTAGGCATGTGGGAAGGACACAGTGAAAAAGACTATCAGATGATTCTATAAAGTGATTTCTGATATCTAAAAAAGTTTTATTTCATTTTCTTGCCAGGAAAGGCAGTTGAGAGATTAATGGGATTAAAGCATTCAGTTGATGACTTACTGTGCTCAGTTCAACGCCTGACTTCATGCATTATTTTAGGCATGTCATTCTCTTTAACCAAATTTTGTTGTCTGAAAGACGTTTAGGATAGAAGTGATTGTATTCTGTATTTGTACATGGCCTGGAACAAATGAAGTTAACTGTTATTTAAATGCCACCAGTAAGCCTTATTTTTACAGTATCATGACTCAATACTTTTCTCCTAAGATTCATGTTTAATTACAAAACTCCAGAGAATACATTTAGTTGGGAACCTCAAAATAAATAATCCATGCAATTTCTGAAAGGTCTCCTGCAAAATAGCAGTGGTATGCCATCTCTAAGCTAATGGATGTCAAAATGGGGGGAAACCCAAAGCAATTAGTAAATGTTATATTTCATCTGAGGTAGTTGGGTTTTCATTAGAGTATTTAATCAAGAAAAATTTTAGAATAATATATAAGTAAATTTTATAAATCTATTTTCTGATGTAAATTCTGAATACTGTATCCCCTGACTTCCCTAATTGTTATTTATTTTTCTCTAATGACATTGAAAATCCTATTTTTCAAAATTACAGAATTCAGTGTTGTAATTGTAGAGAAAGTGTTTGCCATTGGGCAAGGAACAGAAAGGAGATGAAGCAATACAGTACCTGATTTGGGAATGTAGTGGTATAGGCAGAAAAATTAGTTTTGTACATGTGATTTTTTTAAAAAACAGAAAAAAAAAAGAACTTTGAAGTTCATAGTAAAATGTCTATCATCCATGTGTGAGTTTAAAATTAAATGCCTCAGATAATTAAACAGCACCAATATTAATGGTTGAGGAAGGAATCAGCAGCAAAGTATTGCCATGCAATTGAACAAAATGAATGTATGTATCTGAGAACATCTGAAAAAGCCATATATCTCTGAGGTGTGTGTATGTTATGCCATGAAATGCTAATACTGTTGAACTACTATTTTATTTTCAGAAGCATTTCTCTATCTTTCATAGCAAATAACTGACAATGACTTTTCCAGGTCACACTTACTATATTTCTTTGTCCTGAGGTGAGGATTGGCTATTATTGGCATCACTCACAAGCCTTGACCAAAAGTCCTACAGTAGCACTACAGTCGCTTGTCTGTCATTGCAGAGTTTCATTATCACCCATTAAAAATCTGCTGCGATAGTCGTTGCTATCACAACATTTTCCATTCTTCACCCTACTGCATGAAACTTCCTGAATGTAACATTTATGCTAAAATAACTGCTACAAATACAGATAAGTTAGGCAATAGTACAATACCTTTAATTTTTCAGTAATATTATTTACATTTTACACTAATGTAGAAAGGAATGGAATATCCTGCCTGTGGCTGTGCAGCAGCAGCCTTCTTGCATTTATTCTGCATTATGCTGTAGAAATCTCACTTTTTTTGTGGTACAAATGAGAAAGATCTTACAGTATAATATATTTTTTTTTCAAGGCATTTAAATTGCATATATTTTTAAGCTCCTGCCTACACATCTCTCCATTATGTAATTTCTTACAGGAGAAATTGCTTCACTATCTGGGAAATTACTGTCAAACTTCTCCAGAACATATTTTTAGGGGACAGCAGGGTATAACTGCATGAAAGAAATCATCCTGTTCTCAGTGATGACCCAGGATCCTGTATGATCACAGTAATTGACACATTGGTTGGAATAACTTTCTTAATGAACTGTTGATGGAATAAGTATGGCAAGAAATTTGTCATGAATTAAGAATAAAAATGCAGTAAAAATATATTTAAACACAAATTATTGCAAATAAAATACTGGAATAAAAATATAGTAACATTTTCTGGTAATTCAGCAACTGTTAGTTGGGTTACTGCTGCCCCTGGGTAAACTGACATTTTCATATGCACTAATTAGCAAAGAGGTCAAATAAAATTTCAAATAAAATAGTTCATTTGTGATATTCTGCCTCTATGGAGGAACTAATCTCAAATAAGCTCTGAAATAACTGACAAAATAAAACACTAGGCATACACATTCTACCCACCAGGACTGGTTATTATCTACATCTAATTAACTACAAATGAAACAGAGAAAAATACATTTGTAGATTATTTTTTTTTATGAGGGCTGAAAAGTAGCTGTATGCTGAGGTATGACATATTGTTGCCATGCGTACATACACACACTTGCTTTTGAACATAATGAAATCCTGGTGCATGTAACAGCAATGCCAAGGCTGCCCTGGTGAACTAACAAACAGCCTGACATCTCTTCCACTTGCTAGGCATGCCTGCAACACTGTGTGCTTGGGCTGGCTACAGCAGTGAGCAATTTTGCTAATTAATGCATATAGAAATACCCAATTACACAGGAGCAGTAGTGACTTAGAGATGGCTGAAGTACCAGAAGAAATTAAACTGTATTTCCAAGACAGCCACAACCTCAATTCTTGTTTTAATTACAGAATTCTCCAGTTAACAATTTCAGCTGCTGCAACCATAAGTTTATCTCCATGAAAAATGGAATAATAAATAACTAAATATTTAGCAACAGCATCATCCATGCTCTCAGAACAAGTGTCTACAACACAAGTGCTTGTAGGATTATAGGATGCTCCTATCTAAACCAGTAAAATTAAGCTGTGTTTTGTCTTAATGAAAAGCCAAAAGATTGTCTGAATTCCAATGATATGTTTCAGTTCCCTGGTTTCTTTAGCCCGCTTTGCTTCTTGATGAGTTGCTGTGCTCCCCTCTTACTGCAGGAACAGCACTGAAGGACTGACAGAAGATTTTTGTTTCTTGCTCCTCTTACAGACCTACTTTGCCCTGGCCAGGAATGTGACAAGAAAGATTTCGGATGTGTCTCTCTGGACATCTGTATCACAGGAGTGTAGTCACAGCTCACTGTGGGACTGCAAGCACACTTGTAAGCACCCCCGCTCAGCTGAAATAAATGGGGGCAAGGGTGTCTGGGTGAGCACGCTTATCAGGCAGTCTGTCATTTAAGCAAACTGTGGTATCTAAATACGGTACCACACCCAAACAAGAGCAAGAAACCCTGCCCCTACCTTCCAAATATAACTGTAAATCTGAATAAAAAGCATTTCAGTGTTTTGACCATGAACTTGCTTAAGATCATACATGTTTATACTTGTAAGTGGTGCTAAATTACTGTAATAGAGCTAAATCCTAAGGCTGCTGCTAACATTAGCAAGGCTGCTACTCAGTAAGCTACAAATTTCTATGGAATTAGTTTTGAAAAACAACGTTTGTATCTCCTCAAAATACTTTACAAAGTACACGTTTGAAACATTCACTTAAACAAAGGCAAAGACTTGTTTAACTTTCCAGTGAAATAAAATTATATAGCCATAATAGCACCAGTTACGTTTCTTTGCAAATTAATCTATATATAAAGTTGGTATTTACAAACTGTTAAGTGCTTTTTGTCCAGTATTTTTCACTACTTAATTATCTCCATTCATTTTGTATAGATGGATTTGCTTGACAGCACATAATGATGCATTTTTATATTTTCATACATCATGCATTATTACAGCGCAGTGTTTCAAAATATAAAGGTTTCATGAGGATGAATTTGGCAGGATAGTTTTCCACATAAAAGTTAAAATAGAGCCAATTTTAACTCTAACAAAGTCAGAAAGGGAGGTATTTGTCAATAAGAGCTAGTGAAAGGTTTTATGTGAAGGAAACATTTTAGAAATGCACAATTTTTAAATGCTTATATTGACATTTTTCATTTTATTCTCCATGAAGTATTAATCTCAGTCAAAATCAGTAATAATATTGAACTGTTGCTTGATACTTTTGAAATGCCCTAAAACAAACTCAATGATTTTTTTTTCCTTAAAATAAAGGTAGTTCTCAGCCTCCTATTCTAGAATCCATGAAAACTAAACCAAGTTCAGTTTCTCCCCTTGTGAAGTTAGGCAGTGCTTTCTTAATACATGATTGCAAGCATGGGTTGCTGAGCAGTGTGACGGTGAATGAAACATGATAAATGCAATTAATTTCTGGATTATTGGTGCTGTGTCCTTATGGCACACGTGCTTATTACCTCTTTTTGTTTCAAAGCATATATATAGCATAACATATGGGTATCTAATTTTTAAGTAGGTAAATAAAATATCAGAGATCTGTTGTGATCTATAGTACATACACTGCTGACAACGTAGCTGTTTTTGACTGCTTTCTTTGGAGTTCTTTATCTCTCTGAAAACATAGAAGAGATTTTCTCAATGTTAAGAGCTGAAGTATAACTGTACTTTGATATATCTGAGGTATTTGAAAAATTCTTCAGGCCCCATCTATTTTACTTCTGTTCAAATGTATTACAAGCAGGAATGAATCCTTAAATGCCATGCTGTGCCACACGCACTGGAAAAGAAGGCCCGATTTTCCTTCAGCTCTTGTTCTTGCTTTCAACTCCTGTGGTTTTCTTTTAAGATCATTAATGCTTTATTAAGGATACTCAAGGCATATGTAACTCATGCCCTGGCTTTGGCTTGCCACTTCCAGAAATATCTAAAAAGCTGAAAAGTTTTAACTAATTTATTTTTTGTATCTAAAAGAAGACATGGTATTTATTTTATATGTTACACAGAAGGCAAAATCTTTGCTTTGCTGGAGTCCATAGAAAAATATCCACTGGAGCCAAGATTTTCTCAGAGAATCTTAATGATGACCTCTGAACACTGTAAAAATAATTCTTTTCTACATTGACTTACACATGGACAAATCTGTCACCTTTACAGAGATGTGCTTTTAATTATACCTTCAAGACTGTTTTTTTTTATTTTGGATTTTTTTTTCTTCTTTTAAAATTAAATTAGTAGTTCGAATGACAACTGAGTTGTTTTTTGCTGTTTCCCAATATTACACCCACAAGGCTGCAGTCAGCTTTCAAAATATAGAATTTTAATATGGATGGTAAATGACTAATTTCCCACATTTGTTTGTTAATGACTGTGCTAACATTTATAGGTAAACATTTTGTGATAACGGTACTTATATTGATACACTTACCTCACTTTATTTAGCGAGTTAATAAAAGAAAAGGGAAATTTTGGCTTAGAAACTCCTAATGTCCAGCCAAGTGTTACAGTTGGTGTAAGACATGCTGAAATGGTGAACTATGGATTCATTTCTTTTGTGGGCCTGTAGTATCTCCTGGGTACACTGAAAGCAGGATCTGGTTTTGAACAGAGGGACTATTTGGCTAACTGTAGTGTTACCAGCCCTTGTAATTTGTCTAACAATGCTTTCAACTTGCCTGATGTTGCAAGTCTTGCTTTGGCTGGTGGTTAAACCCCTGGCAAGTGGGAACGCAGGAGCAGTGCTGGCGCTGCCACCAGTTGGCCCCCAGTACTGGGGCTAAGGCCCCAGTAGCTTTGCTTGCCAGCATCTTTGCAGTGAGAAACAAATTATCAGCTCTTAAGTGTCAGCTCCTAACGTACAGAAGATTAACTAACTGTTAAGAGTTTGAAAGAAATGAAAGTTGGCTACTGGAGTATTGTGTCTGGCTGTTAATTAGTTATTGCCTGGCAGGCAAGCTCATTTACCAAAATATAAGTCTGCCAGACCTCTGAAGTGTATTTTCACTTGTACACATTACATGTTGAAATGATGCCTCAAGCTATGAATAGAAAGAGAAAATAATTGTTTTTTTTAAAAATCTAATCGAGGCGGTGCAACGAGTAGGACTGTGAGGTGGGGAGGTTCAGTGTCTTGCAAATGAAGATTTGGTGAAGGTAAATTTTGGGGAAGTATATAAAAGCTTCAGTTGACAATCTTATTCCTCTGGGATGTTGCTTTTGCTAGCACCTGTGTTCTTTTAAGAGTCCTCTATTTGCTATGTTCTCTGAAAATCAGCATTACAAAAAAAATAGAAAAAAATAGAAAAAAAATCTTGCTTACTGATTCTTTCAATTAAAAATGTTATGAAATAGTTATGGCAATCAGTGGATGCGGAATAGGTTTTAGGAGGAACATGTTGATAATAGCAGGGTCATTGACTTAATGTGTCTTTCCTAGAATTATCTGAAATACGCTGTAAATCATATTGCAAAATTATGTACGTATGTAAATAAATTGCAGATGTAATCTCTTCAGATTTCAGTCAATCATTGATAAACTACTACCTAAAAGGACTCATGATAAAGATCTAAAGATTTAAATAAGGTAATGCCACGAATATATGCAATTAAAATCTAAGTGACTTTTACAGATATTGAATCTAATTTAAGTTTTTATGCTTCCTCACATGATGTTGGAGAGCTGACTGAAAAATGTAAGCATTGGTTTCACACTGAAAGTTATAATAGATAATAAAGTGACATTATGTGAAAAGACTGGTTTCAGTTGTTGCCACTGAAGTTATTTTGGAAGCCAGAAATTACTGTAAATATAGTTTTAATATCCACAGATGGAAAAGTTGGTGTATGATAGAAAAGGAAAAATACCCAACAATCCAGTTAAAATGGATAGAAGACTGTGTTGTTCTCATGTGGTAGTGAAAATCAGCTCTAATGCACCCACAGAGGAGAGCACAGAAGACATGTTGTTTCCAAAAGAACACATTAATGTAGTTTAACCTTTGTGCTTCTGTAAGATGAACATAGAAAAGTTTCATTATTTTTTTTCTACGTGCTTGACACTAACTACCCAGTCCTCTGATCCTTGGAGGCAAGAATGTATCTTTATTGAGTGAAATGTAATAGCGTAAGAGAAATTGCATGTGTCGGCTAGGTTGAACTTGTTAAATGCACTGGAAGATTTAGGAATTGCACAAAAAATCACTTTTGCTAATCAGAGGACGAGTTAGATCTTCTGGAGAGGGGGATGATTTGAGGAGGGTGAACATTTACTTCACAACTCCAATACTTTCACTTTGCCTTTATGGAGAGGGGACCAAGCCAGCTTCATGGTAAGCTGTGTGCATGTTTTCATGTGGGGGCTTCAGGACAAGAAAAGGTGAAAGAATCAGATCCTTCTAGTCCAGTCCAAGTATGGACAATGCTGTGTTTTCTCTTACACCAAAAGAGGAGTTGTTCTGAGAAAATGGGGGAAGAATGCACAATCACCCAACCTGAAAGCCTTCCTGGAGCATAGTGTGGGATGAGTGATGACTGACAGCACTCTGAGAGCAAGAACAATTTATTTGTGCAGATATATGGCACTTAGTAGGCACATGCAGGATTTTCCCTAGTAGTGAGCTGTGAAACCAGCTCTGCATTCTCTCGGCTGAGCAGGTGAGACCAGACTGTTCAGCCTACTGCAAGTGAGAGCAACATTCGATGGGCCTATGGATACTTTTGAACCCTTGTCTCTGTTTCAAATTAATAGAAGAAGTACATAAGAAGACTACTATTAAATACAAACATACAAGTAATAACTTGAGCAGAAAAGGGAATTAAAACAGAGCTCTCTATAGGACTGTTTAAATCAGACTATTGAAAACCATGTTCTATAAAACAATATTTAGTCGTCACTTATAATAAAACATAAGTCTTGAAAACTGATAACTAGTTTTGTTATTGAAGAACATAATTGCCACTTTGAAAAACTATCCCTTACCTAAATGTCTTTTATTTTCAACTTGAGTTTTAGGACAGCTTTTCATTGCTCATGCCATGGATTGCAACCAAATATTTCAACCAGTAACCCAACTTCAAATCAGAGTATCTCACACTGCTGAAGAAGATGGCAACTTACCATTGTTTTAAAAATTTCTTTTGTTAACTCTTGTCTATTCATTCAAAAGTAGAGTATTTCTTATGAACTTGGTTATCTGTATCATGGTACCTAGATAAAATACTGGAGCTTGGTTGCCTAGAAAATAATTATCCCTCATCTGAAAACATGTAACTGCAAAAGGGTTAAATTAAATCCTTTGCTGTAGAGTGGAAGATGTAAAAATGTAACTAAAAATAAACCCTGTTTCAGCTTGTGAGGACAGGAGGACCAGAAGAGAGGGTTAGTCAATCCAAAAATAAGCTCCTTATATCTACAAATTTACAGAAAACTTCCTTTTACATGAAAATAAGGTTTTCAAAGCAAAATGCAGAGAGTTGTCCACAACAGCAGCAATTTTTCTCCAAAATATTTGACTATCAGAGGATTGTATGAACAGTAAAAATCTGCTTTTCAATAGGTAGGTATTTCTAAAATAGCCACAGGAGATGCTTCTTTTTGCTAGAATGTTATTGATGGTCTGTTTACTGATGGCATTTGCATTGCAGATAACCTCCTGCTGTCCCAGGGAAATTCCATGTAAGCAATGTTACCTTTCAGAATTGGGAGCATGTTTATACAAGCAGTATATCTGGGTACAAAAATTATTTTACAATTTTGTCATCTGCAAGCTATTGCTGCTTTCAGTTATGTAGGATGTTTTTGCTGTTACTGTGCAGTGACACATTAGGCTAGGCATGTAAAGTAATACAGTGTGACTGATACAAGCTGATGTTACACTTCACAGCACAATGCTTCATAATGTGTTACGTCAATGAGAGCATTTAAAAAAAGGGTAATTCTCCAGAAAGAACTAATAAAAGAATCCAAGAATAACCTTCCCTCTCCCCTCTCCCCTCCTCCCATCTCCCTCAAAAAAACAAAAAACACCAAGAGCGGAAAGCAATCTGTATTTGACACCCAAAAATAACTTTTGGAAGATCCATACCAGTAGATTGTTGTATAACATACTTTTAGCTGAATTCAGACAGGGAAATAATTTTTATTTTAAAAGTCCATTTTTCTCTTCACAGGGTGAAAATTATTTCACAGTTGTGATCTTTACTGGCTTTCAAAGCTGTATATTTTTAGACGAGTAAGAGTAGAGTATTTTAACGTACTTCAAGTCTACAAATGTTATAAGCATTTTCAGTTTGTAAGGCAATGTTTCCGCAATCCCAAACAGAAATAGTGGTTTTACTCAATTTTCTTAGGTTTCAATTCATTGTATATTCCTTTTCTTTTTTTTCAATTTTGAACTTTCATGTCTGTTTTTGAAGGTATGCTTTTTATTTGGTTTTAAGCCTATTTTTTTTTTTAAGATTACATCACCATACTAGTGTGGTGTTTTTCCCATGTTATTGTAGGCCTCTTGCATTTTTTAATTTTTGTGAGCTCTCCTGCAATTTGGAAATCCTTCCATCTTCCTCTCAAACTCAGTCTTAATATGTCAGATCATTTAACCTGACTTCTGATATTGATACTAGTTGAGCATTTCGGCACCATTTGCTGCTGGTAATTTTTGCCCCTGACAGTTGTTCAGAGTTTTGCTATCTATGGTCAGGGAGAGAGGGACCATGTCCTGTAGCTATGGGGTACACACAGAACTCAATGCATATTTTGGGCTTCTCTGTGCTGCTGTGCTCCATGGTTTTAATGTGCATTTTTTTCAGTGCCTGGAGGCTGCATATGTGTTAAATTGGCTAGATGGTATCCTGGCTTGGAAATCTCTAGATTTAATGATGTGTTACAGTCAATAGCAAGTTCTCTTTTAAAGGTACCTTTTTTCACAAGATATCAAGTGACAGCCTTTTGTAGGCAGCTTGGCTCCATGAAGAAACCGAAGCCATCCCTGTGAAGTCAGAGTGGGACCTGACTAAGGTTGGTGCTCCCTTGCACTGGGAGGGAAGCTGAAGTCAGGAGTGGCTTCGGTGTGCTCAGGGAAATGCAACCCCCACCGGAGGCACGCAAGGGCCTCTCAGGCTGCCGTCTGGGCAAAGGAGAAGCAAATGGACATCATCAGATTCAGCGTGAAGGAGGCAGAGAGTTAAGAGGGGTGGGGGGAGTCCTTGCTCCCCTTACTGCTGCACAGTGCTGACAAACCCGAAGGCACAGTGGGCACCCAGGAGGAGTTTCTCAAAGTCTGAACAGGCAACTTCATGCGCTCTCAGAACAGAGGGTAACTGTGAAAGACAAATGCAAGAGAGTCGTTGAAATTAGCAGGTAATGAGAATTGCTCTTAGGTTTAGACCGTTAGATGTTGGAATTGAGATCTTACTAGCAAACGTCCTTGTGGGAAAAAAAATAAATTCCAACAGGGAAAGCAATTTTTTTCAATTGGCCGAACTTCTTTTGGCCTGAAGGTTAGAAAAGTTTCTTGATAAATCAATTTTATGGCACCTTTGACATATGAAACAAAAGTTTAGAAATTAGTGAAACTTACCATTTAGAGTAATGAAGATGGAAGAATTAAAAATGAGGAGGAGTTCGCCCTTATTAGTACAAGAGTTTCCTTTTGCATAGCATTCTCTCCGATTCCAGGAGAAAATGTATTTTACTCTTCTGTACTAGAGCCAGATTGTTTTGTTAAAATCATTATTTTATTCCCCCAAAGACTGCTTGTCTGTAGATCAGTTTCACAGCAACAAAAAGATTTAACCAGGCCGCCTCTTTATCAGTGCATCTCAACTATCCAAGCATTATTTACTCAACCCAGGTCATCTCCAGGACAAACTGCTTTTCATCTCAGTCTTGGTAAAACATTTCTCATGCCTTTACAGTTGCATATGTGACCTACATATGAGAGCTAAATAGTTGAAGAATGGGAACACCTTCTCATTTTACTTGGCATCAAGAGCTCCAGCCTCATTATATTAAGCAAGGTAAGAGAGTAAAATAAACTGCTAATCTGTATAATTAGCAATCCTGGATAAGAAGTTCTTCTACTGAATTGCCTGCACTGGGTATGTGCCTAGTTACAACAGTTGATATTTCACAAATGATGATTAAATCGCTGAGAGTTATGTCAAAACATAGAAGGCCGCCTAAAGCCAACCTGCAATTAAGAGAGAAGCTCCTTCTGAGGTTTAAAAGTGAACAGTGTAATGCCTGCAGCAAAGCCCACAGCCTCCTTTGCTGGCACAAGGAGGAGAAAAGAGGACAGCTAAAGATAACTTTTTCCTTTGCCGGGGCAGGCAGATCGTAACCCCCACCTTTTGTGCTGGAGAGGCAATACACTGACGTTGCCCTTTCCCATCCCATTGGCGGGGGGGATAAGCCCTCGCATGCCCCCTCGGGCCTGCGAGTGTGTCACCCACCGCTTTTAAGGACAGAGGGTTCCCTTCCTGGTGGCTCCAGGAGCCATTCTGACTCCTGATGCTGGGCAAAAGGGATGGGCAAAGGCTTTTTCCTGTTTGAAAGACACTTTTAAGATACAAACGACAAGAACACAACAATTTTAATATCTGAATAAAGCTATAAGCAGTTCTATAAATGAAAGGTTATAAATGCCAATGAGTTGATCGTGGAGAGCCAGGTCAGTATTCTCAGAAAGGAGCCGCGTCCTGTGGCAGGGAGCTGGGGCATCCAGTGATCTATGTCGCTATGTGACCAAGCACTATCTGAAAATCTCTGAGGTTCTTTTTTCTACTATTCACAGGGCTTTTCCACTTCTCTCAGAAGTGTCTCACTTCTCCTTTACATACTAAGTTTTTGCATGGAGAATTTATGTATAATCACTTATTCTTGGGAACTTGTACAGATCACCTCTTCCCCGGTGTTAATCCCTGGTTTATTTTTCAGCTTCTATTGTTCTAGGCTGAACAAGCTAAAATTTTTCAGTCTTTTCTTATAAAAACAGTCTTTTTGTTTCTCAAGTCACTCTAAACAGCATTTCCAGCATCAGTCTCAATTTCACATTCCTGCTTCTTGAACACAACTGATTGCAGCTAAAGTCTGAATGAGGAACAGATGAAATATAGTAAATAGCTCTGTGTTTCTATATATCAACAAGATGAAGACAACTCACACAATATATCCTGGTATTTACCCAATTTCACAGTTACAATTTATTGACTGTTCATAATCACCGTGTGTTTGGCTAACTTAAAATGAACTTTAGTCTTCTACACTGTTTCCATCAAGGAGGGAGCTTCCTAAATAAAGCCAAGTTTCCTACGGGAGTGACACTGCACTTTTCATGGCTGCAGTTCATACGTTTCAAGAAACCCAGGTAGTAAATCATTCAGGCATCTTCTGTAACACATTCTTACCTTTCCTAATGTCCTGATCTTACTGGTCAGATGTCACCATTAGTATAATTTGTTGTTATTGTGGGCATGATCCCATTTCAGCTACTCCACATAGTTAAGGATTAAATTATCACAGTTATGCTATATCTTATAGTTATTTTCTGGCAATCTGAAAGAAACTAACCCTAAGGATAAGTAAGTCTGTCATTTATGAAGTGAAAAAGTAACTTCATTTCCTCAGAACAGAACTGGATTTTCCTTTCTAATACTGAATCACCCCTTTTAGCAATTGAGAGGAAAGAAGTAATACTTGGAAAATGTAGAAATTTCTTCTAGTGTGTTTATGTGTGCCTGGGTTTTTTTGTATTGTTTTTTTTCCAGAATAACGTCAGTCTATGGAGTCCCACAAGATTGCTTGAAACAGTAAGTTATAAGACAAATATCAGAGACCATCAATATGTCATACCAAGAAAACAAAATCTGACAGATAAGCTCACATGATTAAAAACATTAACAGAGATTTTTAATATTGTTGAAAATTCCATCTCTTCAAACAAGTAGTTTGTATTCTGTCAGATAAAAAACCTGCAGTAATTCTCACAGATATCAGCTGGTTGAGAGGCTGAAAGATGAGTCACACAGTGAGAAAAAAATTCTACAGGTGAGTCCTATATTCATTACTTCAGTGTTGATGTAACTCCATCATGAAGTCTCTCTTTCTGTGCTATTTACATGATCAGATCTTCTCAGTGTCAACTTTTCTCTCTCCTTCTTCCTGCAGCAGTACAAGCTGATATAGGAATAACAATGAGGACTTTTTTGTCTAGGCTTGTAATACCCATAAACCACAACATTTTGCATATCACATTAGCTTGGTGCTTTTTTGCCAAAAGGGAGGATGGCAAAACTGTGTGAAAACCTCAAAATTTAGGTGTACTCTTTCATTTAAATAATAATATTAGTAATAATTTACCATTATTGTACTGCTGTTGATGTTTAGGACTGCACAGAAATTATGCTGTGGGATTCAGCTTTTGTCCTTTTTTTGTCTACATTGTAAACAACTATATACACGTTAACCTTCTTCACCAGTGAAGAGAAACAGGTAGTTTCACAGCACAGTTTGTTGGTTTAGGTATGGGCTTTAGATTTGATGACACTCACTATTACTCTCCAGGAATAAAGGGAGTCTAGACAAGAGACTGGTAAGAGTCCCCCACACAGGTTCGACATCTAAGTCTAACCTCAGAGACGTCTATTCCAGGCAGCACTTTGAACATGTAAAATGCAACAAATGGGTGTCAGTGCACAGCCTCTTTTCACTATGGAAAGGACCTCAGCTAAGTTCCTAAATACTTGCTGCAATTAGATTCCTGAATTAAAGTGGTATTAATCCAGGTTCCACTTAAAAGCCCCCTTCAGTTCTTTACCCACAATTTCAAAAGACAAAAGAGGAAAAATAAGAAGAAATAAGTAAAGCGCTGTCCCTTTTCTTTGACTACATGCACTAATGGGATTAAAATATTACCTATGTATTACTGTACTATTTGTGCTTCAGAAAAGGCAAGGGAAAATGAAACATAGTTTAATTCTTTTTTATGTGGGCTGTCAAGCCCACTGTTGCTGTGAGCCAGCCACTATGCTGGGCTCTCGTGTTCTGTCTGAACGCAGCTGGATGGCTGCTGGGAACAGACACATGCTGTGTTACAAGTGCCACCTCTGATAGTTACACACTGTAGTACAGAATGGTTCTTGGTCAGGCAAGTGCTTTTGTACAGAACATTTCACAGGAATTGTAGTTATTATTGGAAGGTAACATTAAAACCAACCTGAAAACTGACTAAAGGTTACAGCATTTAGCATTACAAATCTTTTACAGTTATCGTGTAGTCCTCTTGGGGTGAGGGTGATGGAGGTAGGAGCAAGTATTGTAACATGAGATCTGACATCACCTAATTTATTCATGTGCTTCAACAGAGGGTTATGTTATCTACTTGATTTGTCATTTAAAAAGGGATTATTATAACTGAATTTTAGCCACAGCCATAAAGAAGAGGGATTTGGCTGGGAACGGACTAAAGAAACAGCTCGCCAGTATTTGAGTTCCTGTTGTGAAATCACTTCTTTGCTTTTGCATATGGATGAACATAATAAAAGACAGTGATGTGAAAATAACTGAAGACCTCTGTTTTCTTTTCCCTGAAAGCAGGAGAGAAGGGAAAATTTCTGTTGAGGAGAGATGGAGTATATGGAAGGAAGTTTAAGACATCATTCTAATCCTCTCACAGCTGGAAGAGGCATGCCCCACCAGGAAGCTACTTCATCATCATAGCTTATTTTTATATTAAAAAGATCAAATATTTAAGATGATTAAAACCTCCAGTGGTTTAAGACTTTATTTTGGGGAGTCTGCAGAGAGACTGTAGAAAACTCAGCATGCTCTACCTTGAAAACTATTCTTAGGTCATTGACATAGAAAACTTCTATACTTCCCTGCATTGAAGAATGACAGTGTGACCCAGTGTTCTTCATTTTGAAATGATAAGGCATTCAGCGTTTACCCCCAGTAACAGGTGCTATTAAATGCCCTTAGGTATGGTCATGACGAATGATTCAAACCTCATGCTTAGATCTAATAGAAAGCTTTATCATACATACTAATAGATGCCTTTCATAAAAATAATTTATTTGCTTTTAACCATTGTTTGCCTAAATGAATTTCTACACATATGTTTTTAGTAAGCTAATTTACATAAGATGGAATATCTAATCAGTCTAATCTATTGTTTCCAGATAATATTTCTCTGATAATTAAGAAAACTGATAATTTATCCATATATTTCTGTTGTTGACTTTTTTTTTTGAGAATTATTTCAAAGCCAGAATAAATTGTCATTGAAGATTTTTGTCTGCTTACAGTAAAAATATTTTTTGGGGGGAGGGGAGATGCCTATTATTGTATTTTGCATTTTGGAAAATGGGACTGCATTCTGAGTTTACTCACAGACAGTCTGTAATAAACAAAATCAATAATAACAGTTTTAATTAGAACAATATCTTTGCTAGTTAGAAAATTAAACAATGCTTCATAAACTTTCTATAGAGGCATCTGTTTCTCCACTTACAGCTAGTCTATAATTTTGTTACCCCTTTTCCTTTTCCTTTTCTTTTCCTTTTCCTAGATTTCATTTCAAAACTGAGTTCTTTGGCTAGGATGTGCCCCTGTACTGGCAGTAGGACACATTGAAAAGAAGTGGTATTTATGCAAGATCAAGAGTCTGTATTTCTTAGGGAAATTATTCCTAGTTGAAAAAAATTAGGGCACTTTGAAAATTTTTGAAAAAAGTATATGAAAAGGGATAGAGATAGTAAAAACTGTTGGGAGAAGATGAACAGAGACGAATAAAATTAATTTTCTGGTACTAATGTAGCCTGGAATAATTTGCTTAGGTTTGCAACTAATCAGGTTCTATTTTTAATGGAAAACTAAGGTTGAGATTTTGGCTGGATGACTTCAAGAAAGTATTTTTTTAAGGACATTATGGATGTCAGAGATGAAGTGAAAGGATAAAGGAAAAGGCGCTCTATCTAAATGTGACGATGTATGATGTAGAAAACTAGTAATGCCCACAGAGAGAGACCTGACAACTCATCATTGCTACCACCCCCTGCCCCCTTCCCCAGCATCTTCCCATCTCAGAGCTCTTCTCTCATCTTTGTTGAAAGCAGCAATGGGTAAGTTCAGAGAGGTCTTCTAGTCGGTGAGGGTATTGTAGCACAGCAAGGAAGACTGCTGAAAGCTGAAGTTCGGTGTAACCAAGGCTTGGGAAGTTGCCGTAGGCTATGTAACAACAGCAGCAGCTGCAGGCCATAAAGCCTCAAGTGTGTTTTACAGGAAGGTCAAGGAGCTAACTTGATATTGAAAGAAAGGAGATGAAAAATACCTGTGATGGGAGGAACATAAAAATTTTTTCTAAAGTATTGAATGTGGAGAGTGTTGCCATACTGTTTGTTTTCAACTTAATCATAAAAATATTCTGAAGGAACTTTGTATTTATATTTGTACAAATGTAATTTGTATTTTTAATCTATATATGTTCACATTTGAATTTTTACCTATAGAGCCTCATGAGGAGCTAGAACTTGGTCCTTGCTAAGCTGGGAGCTTCTACTTGAGGTTGCAGCACACGCAGCAAGGCTTCAAAAAGGACTCATACTTAGCAAGTGCGAGGAGAGAGCTCATGGTACGGGAGAAGGGAGACAGATGTCTCCTGCACTTTGCAGACACTCTTCCCTCCCGCTTTGCCAGTTCCAGAATTAACTCTGGCAGGGATGCAAGAACAGAGTGAAATCTGTCCTGAGCCTCTCCATGCAGTCATGCTGGGAACAGCCTTGCCCTCTTACAGTAGCCCATAGCTACTCCAAACCTCTTGTTAGTCTTTCAGCATCTTTGTATGTACTTTTGGGGAAGAAAGAAGCACAAAATGCAGCTTCCTCACCTGACTTCCAGAATTTCCCATTTCAATTTTTAGTGTGCCATAACTGTAATGATCAAAGAGTCTCACAGATGGATCAATTATATGACTAATCTGTATTTCACCCTCTTCATCTTGATGTATTAACATGTTAGTTAGCTTTCTGTTAGTTAGTTTGTTTGGTTTTAATAGCCACTCATTAAGTCCTGATAATTTCAAACCCTTCCAGACTTTGAACTTAGATTGAAATCATAGTGCTAATTTCCAGTCAAAATTACTATGAACTTGGTGGTTAACCTGTGTCATAAAAAAAAAATACAGTGAGTCCTTCTATGTAGTCCTATATCACCACAGTATTTGAAAACACATAGTTCCAGCTACAAGTACAGCCTCAGAGTTTGTAGGAAGCCAAGTCTGAAGGCAGGAGAGAAAATGTGATTCAAGTACACAAAAAATTATTTTTAAATTACTGAATTTTTAAAGTTTCTCCTCAAATGTAGTTTGGGGATTTTTTTTTCTTTTTTACCTGAAAGTAAGTACATTTTCTGAGTTTGAAATCTGCATTCAAAAATAAGAGTAATGATAGTAGATATTTTAGTACATGTTTGTAAGTGAACAGAAGTCCTCCTTGACGGGATGTATACATACTTGCTATCATTCCATACAGCTTTTATGGACCTGCAGATTATAACTGTACAGAAAATCAGTACAGTTCCCAGCCCCTACCTCCCTCCCCTGGGAATGAAAAATACCTCAGCAGGAGCTAATTACGTGAATGTGTGGAACAGGAACCATTTTCTTCTATGTTACCATTTTGTGGCAGAGTAGAAGGCAAGAAGAGGTTGAAATATAAAGGATTATGGTGAAGGAAAGAGAGTATACTGTGCTGGTGAAATAACATCTGAGGAGTCCTCTAAAATAAAGCTATCCTAGCATGGATAATGTTAGCAAATGTAACACAAAGTACTAGAGCTGACTCAGAAGAATCCATTGTCCCAGAACTATACCGAACCAACCCAAAGCCTCTCATGCTTTATTTAAAAAAAATCAAACCAAACCAAACCACACCCTGAATTTGTAGAGCACCTGCTAGATGAGAGTCCAGTATAGCCTACAAAAATTGTTTTCCCCTTATTACTCTGAGGAAAACACTCTATGGTTAAAAAAGCTGATGCTTCAAATACCTACAACCTCTCATCAACATGCTGCTCAGTTATTGCCAGAAATAGCAATGAAGTGCTTTCCATTCTGCATCGTTAGCACATGCCACAGTTGTTAGTTAGGAAGCAAATAAAATGAACTAAAAAACCTGGCATCAGTAGTCTTATGACAATGAAAGCGTAGGAGCTGTCAGACTTTCATTTTAACGGAAGTTGAGAAATAAATTTGTTATTATGAAAATTATATTAATATCATGTCAATCATGTCAATTCCATAATTGACTCTTACTTAACAGATGTTTTACTGAAATTTGCATAGCGATGCTGAGGTTGCTTGAAGCTTTTCCTACAGCATATGTTGGTGTAGGCTTTTTCAGGTCAGTGATTACCATACACGGAGATGAACTCAGAAGAGAATATTATTCCTACTCCTTTTTTACTTTATTTTGCTGATTTAAATCAAAGGCCAAAATTCTCCTGTAAGCAATACCCATCTGAAAGTATTTCATTACCTAGATGCTACACTGTTTCAACAGATTTTCATTTGAAGGTTTTAACCTTGCAACAGGTTATAAATCTATCCCTGGTGCACTGGTAAGCAAGAAATATCAAATCACAAAAATCTCATAGTATCTGAATGAATTACTAGTGTACACACTATTTTATTCTCCTGTATAGACTGTAGATTGTTGGGCCTATATGACTGTTTCATTTAGTGTTGTTTTGTAAATCCAAAAAATTTTAAAAAATATTTCAACGCATTGTGTACATCAGAACATATTGAGTCCATATAACAGTCAGTCAAACAAAGGTCTTTTACAATTCAGTTTAAAATTATTCTGTATCACATTATTCAACATGAGACGGTATCAGCTGTGGTTTTAAATAGTTCATAATTTTAAACTGTAAACTTTTAAATGCTGGAAAATAACTGAAATTATCTGAGGGAAAGAAAAGAGAGCTGGTTTTAATTGCCAGTTTATGTTTCTTATGTTAAGATACTTTCTGGAAAACGTGTTTTAAAAGTAGCTTTAAATGTATTTCCATTAAGCAGAAATGAAAACATGGTGTATTCTGTGTGAAGTCAAAGAGAGCGGTGACATTTAATGACGGGTTTTAAAGGAGGGTAGACAAGTTTTTCAGCCAGGGTTTCCAAATATGTAAGTAGTTCTAGCAGTTGAAAGCAGAGCATTTAAATCCTTTTGACAGTCTTAATTGGATGTTCCCTCGCTCTCTCGCCTGTCTTGCTATTTGCCTTTATTTCTCTCTGAGTTTTTCAGAATATTTAAAATGTTCATAACCTTGCAAAAATAATGCATTTAAACATTTGTAATGTATATGAAGTCAAATTGTGTGCACAGCACAGAACCATTAGATTCAGTGGAAAAGTACCCGGCAGTATTTCACCCCCCAACATTTATCAGTCAAGGCAGATAAACAGATGCATACACTTCTTTAAAATCTTATTTTTATCAGAGGTTAGGCATCTGGAGAATCAAACTGACAGTAATGGAGGTTTAGGTACAGATTGGGAGTAGCATGAGCTCTGCAATCATGTCTATGTGTGTTTATATGTGTGTGCATGTGTATGTATATGCGTGCCACTATATATCAAACCAATTTTGGCCAAATTTTTTATCCTAGAATCTAGATTCTAGAGAATTTATTTCACATTATGTGAATCTTCAGTATTTTTTGGCTAATTTTTTTACATCAAATTTGTTGGTATGTCATGTGGGACGTGCTCCTGGTACAGTAATATAAGACCACTAAGCAGCTATCACAGAGCTTTCAATCATAAAAAAAAAGGCATGTGAGGGAGGAAGGGAAGTATGGTCTTTACTGTGTTAAAAAAAAAAAAAATTATGAGAGGAAAAGAAACCAAAAATCCCTACACTATTATGTTAGTGTGTATATCTGATTTATTCCTGGTCTTAAAATGTGAAATACTGTGTGTAGATACAGTCCTCCTAATTAAAATATATGTGGTTGAATAGGAAACAGCTTAGAGAAGAAAAAAGGATGTTCAAAGCTATAGAACAGCTTCCATGTGAAAAATGACAAGTAAGCTGGGAGTTTTTCTGATGAACTAGCAGAAAATAGGAAAGTCGTCTGTGAAATCATGGCTCGAATGCAGAGAGTGCGTAGGTATCGATACTCACTGTCTCTTCCAACGCAAAAACTAAAGAGTATCCAGTTAAGGTAGGTGGCAGTTCTAACACCAGTACAAGGACTTTTAGGCCTTCATACAGGACGCTGCAAATGCCAGGTGTTTATATTAGTTTACATTGGTACTGGACAAGAAGATACATGAAGGACACCTGTGATGTCAGTAGTTGTAGCCAGCATTCAACTTTGCTGAAGTACACAGTGTCAGATCCTGACTAATTTTTAATCTATGGCATTTGTAAATTTTCACTGTGTATCATGTACTTCTATGCTTTGTTTTCCAAGGAAGCAAACCATTAATTTAAGCAGAGCAAAAATGAATACTGTGGGGAGCATTCTTAAGCCCTGAAGCCGAGAGGTATGCAATGCAATGTGACTGTTTTAGTACAAAGTTTAATCTACCACAATGTAGACAGATACTGCAGACATAAAGAAAAAGCCACACAGGTGGGATTTCTGAAATTTGTATGTTTTCCAATCACCACTACTTTTCATATTCTTCTGAAAAACTGTTAAGTGGATCCTTTTTCAGCTTCTCATGGACTCACTTTTTAAACTTCTGAAGCCAATATCACTGACATTTTAAATAATGTACATACCTCTTTACCCCTTTTTCTTTATTACATGGTGTTTGAAACATTTTTATTGTGTTGATAGTTTAACATGAAAGTGGCCAATCTAAGCAAACTCTACATTTTCAGGATTTTTTTTTTGTTATTTTATTATATTATTTTATTTCCCCACTCCCTCAGTTACATAACTGTGTTTTAGGGTGGGTTTTTTTCCAAATGACTTGCTTCAAAACATTTTATCTGTTTAGCACAGTACATCCCAAGCTATTGAACATATCAGCAAAAACAAAATGTGGCAGCCGTAGCCTCAGGTAACTCACAAATGGGCTGCGTTCACAACGGAGAGAGTGGAAGAAAAAGCATGACTTGCTGTGCTTAGCAGTAACCGAGTTAATTATTCGCTGACATTGATATTCCATGATAATTGCCACATTTCACAGGATTCCAGAGATTCATAGGTTTCCAGGTTTCAAATGTGATTAACCAAACTAAAAGAAATAAAATGAGGAAGTTCATGTACTGGAAGCAATATGGCAGGAAGCTTGCCACTAAAAGCTGGTCCTCCTCTTATCCCCCCCTCAGGTACCTGACACTGACCTCAGACAGAGCTGAGCATTGGGCTCAGTATGACTTTGTGGCCATCCATGGTGAATCCCAGCCATAACTGTGCCACTTTCGTAATGGTCTGTGAAAGCGATGCACAGCTGGCAGCTGAGAACACTGAAACCCCACACATTCATAATACGGTTGACTCGCGGAGTGGGACTTTTTTCACAGCTGTTGGTCTGGCTGAGGTGCTGACCACCTGGAAATCCTGGACCAATAAATGGTAAAAATCCCTTTTTATTCCCTGGAAAGGAGAAGAGATGCTAAGAGGAAGAGAAGTTCAGCTGCCAAGGATAGGACGTGTTAGGAACTGAGCATCTTAGGTCAGCCACAGGTGGAGGACAACAGCTACCAAGAGCTGTGGGGAGTAGGTGGTTTATATAAGTTGGGCAGCAGCTGGAAAACAGGTAATATAGTAAGTTATTGATCCTATGGAGGGTGAGACAGCTATAGCTGTGATGCATGAAGTTGAGGTGCCTTTGACAGGCACAGAATAGAAACTAAATTACATAGGAGAGTGCTGGAATGGGTCTGAGGGGCAAGGAGGGATACCACTAGTGAAAGGGGAGGAAAGATGGTGAAATTCTGCCCAGAATAGTGCACAGTCTGATCCAAAATCCTTATTTCTGAGAGGGTAAGGCTATTACTGCAGAGGCAGAACCCAAACCAGGTGAAAGTATAGGCCACCTTGGGTTAAAAAAAACCTTCCCTTGCTATTAACACACATTTTGAATGAGTTTTGGGGCATCAGGTACAGAGTTCTCATTTAGAAATACAGATTTTTCATGTTTACTATCCACAGTTAAGTATTTAAAAACTTCCATGAGGGGGTTACACCCGTGGCCCTGCATGCCATTACCCCATTGACTATTTTGTCTCACTTTCTCTTTGGTAGGAGATTAGACAGGCAATAGGCATCCACTGCTTTGCCACGCAATGGGATACTAGAGGAGGATCTTGGAGTTGCTTCTTTTGATGCAATAAATATACACTTCTCTGCTTCTATATCACAGCTGTGAAAAAATGAAGCGTTACAATTATGCACATAAATGCTTCAGAGATGTAAAACTTTTGTGACTGTTTTTAGCCCCAAGAAAGTCAAGGTTATTTGGGGGATTCTTGCAATTTCTGTAGCAGGAGGAGAAATGGATGGGCTAGTGGCTGTTATAGGCCTTTATCCACCTCACAGCAGTCTGATGTTCTAGGAAACTATTGCAAATAAGAAGAAATGGTTTTCTAAGGCACAGCTGATTATGAGTGAAGCAGGTTAAAAAATAAGTTATGTGCAAAGTATGTTTTGTGTCTTGGGTATCTTTGTGTTTTCTGTATTTTACCTTTGGGTGAAATACCTTTCTGGTGGTTTTGCTTGATTCTTTTTTGGAACACAAGCAAATTGGAGGAATTGGGTTAAATGTGATTTTGAGGACCTAACTAAGCTAAAAAAATCTACACAATCCCCTATCCCTCTGCAATGCCTTAAAAAAGGGTCAAGCATAATGACCTTTATTTCACAGTTTATGCAGGACAAAAGTGATTTGTTTTCCAGAGTTTCTGAATGCTGATAATGAACAGATTAATGAGGAACAAGGTAATTATTCAGAGTGCAGGATTAGAGGAGAGATAATGGGCAACAGGGCGGACAGGGACAGGACTTCTACACTGTCAATCATAATACTCTTTGTTGGTAGTCGATAAAGGTTTTAAGCTAGGAATGGGCTCACTCAGCATGGTTTATAACCCTCAAGGTGAAAGTTGCTTTCCGAATTTGAGTGTACATATGCTTAGTCATCATTGATACCCACAGCAGAAAAGAAATAGGTTTTTAATTTTGACTGTGCTGTTGCGAGAACACAACAGCCCTCTCCTTTTAAATGTCTGTGAGTAATTTAATTATTACTGCTTATATGCAATACCTCAGAGCCTGAGGGGAGGAGGGGCTCAGCAACTTGTTCAGTTTCTCACAACTTTCTCTAAGGTTTGCATCCTCTGCTCTTTGGTTATCTCTCATTATTGGCATTCTCAAATTACTTTCTTAAACTGATTTGTTAAAGATAAGGTTAGTAGTATTGTTTGTTTTCCCCCTAGCTTTTCTGGACCATTGTAGGAGTCATATAGTTATGATGATGACAATTGCAACCACACTATGATCTGCATGTTTTTAATGGCTCGCTCAGGTAATTTCTACTGGCTTATTTCTTTTGCTATTTTGTTTACTGTTAGTGCTGTTTCTTGCTAGAGCTTACAATGTTTTCATTAGAATGAAAATGTTCATCCATAATTTAGTATTCTTTTTTTGCCATAAGACGTGCTGTGTTTGCTCAAATGTTAAATACAGCCCACACAATAGTTTAGGCAACCACTACCTCCCAAATGTACTGTCTAACTGCCTGCTAACCCATCTAGTGTATTTGGAATCAGACACATTTTCCCAAGAAAATTCCTCCTTTAACTAAAGGAAAATGTTCCCATTTTACCTGTGTTCAGCTATTTGGGGCTGGAGGGAAAAAGAAGTTGAAATAATGCATCAGTCATCCTGAGCTCACCCTGGATACTGTGTCATAAGTAACACCTTTCTTCATATACTCTGCAAGTTCCGTTTTGTTAACTCCTCAACAGAACTTTGGTGCATGTTCCCTCTCTTAATAGTGCTAGTAGCTAACAGAAATACAATCATATAACCAGGTATGAGGATAAACACGTATCTGTAAGGTTAGATTTTTGTTGACTTGTCCCCCATGCACTCAGCACGGACACTGAATGCACAGTCATGCTGGACCAATTACGCTGGACTCCCAGCTATTTCCTGACTGCTCACCCTTCTTGAGTATCTGAAGGATGGTGTGGATTGCACTAGTTTTGGCAAAGAAAACTTTGCCAACGTGAGCTGAAACCTCCACGCTTGGACACTTATGTGTTCTGGTATCAAGGATTTGTTCAACCCTTACAGAAGTCAAAACATTTCACAGGTAACACAGTGTCAAAAATTGCCATATTCAGTGCGCTTGTTTAACTATTATGTGCTTTGGAGCCACTTTTTTGATCTTATTTTGGGTCGTATTGCTTGGTCTCAATTTGATTTTTAAGCAAAACTCAATATTCAAACACTCATGTTAGAGGATGCTGGAAGATTCTTTGTGGACTTGCAGACACCCCAAACACATCCCCCTGCTCCCCAGTCAGCAGTGTTACATTAACTTCTGGTAACATTCATAAGCCTTACAGAACTTGAAACTTGGTAAACGTCAATCTTTTTAAATTATTTTTTCTGTACAGGAGGTAATGAGATCATCTGACTTACACATGCCATATGTCCTTGCAAACAGCACATACTAGCTGCAGATTCTCTGTGTGCACAGCCACTCAGTATCTCAGTTTCCTACAACACATTCAAATTTGATGGTTAACCAGTATCCAAATTCTCAGGTGCTCAACTGTTGCAAGCTGTAGCAAGGCATCTGTAGCTGCCTGTGTGAGGTGTGAAACCACCTCCAAAAGCTTACCAAGTGAAAGATACTGAACATGCTGTTGGAGCAGGCCTAAAGCTATTACAGAAGAGTTCTTGCTGCAGGGACTCCTCTGTAAATGCAGGCTTGTTCATTTTTCTCCCATTATTGTGTCAATATAATCTAAGGAATTTTGGTGTCACATTTAAATCCCTTTTTTTCTGAATGTTTTTGTGCCAATACTCTTCAGTACTGTATTTGAAACCTTTCCTTGCAAAAGAACCAAACCCAAACAAAAATGAACCAAACAAAACCCGCCAATCTGGTGCTGAGCACTTGTTGTTAAGTTGTGACTTCCCCTTGGAAATCAACTATCTTGTTGCAGCTTTACCTTTCATTAGGCTTTAAATTGCAGAAAGGCTATATGTTTCCCTTAGGGCCCATAATCAAGTCTTTTTCTACATAGTCGAGAGTACTTAAACAGCTGAAAGTCATAAAAGAACAGGAAGAATATTAAGATGTGGAGAAATTTAATTTGTGCCAGTTTTTAAAAATAAGTCCATATAATTTTCTTAGAATTTAATGTTGAGTCCAAGAATGGAGAAAGGCAGCCATATAACGACAGGGAACGTAACAGTGAAATGTGATTCTGGATATGGGAAAATTCAGAAGCTGTGTGTATTATGTGTGAGTAGGTTAATTTGTGTTACATGTTTTTCAGCTGTGAACTCATAAACTTAAACCCCAAGATAAAGATATCCTTCCTTTGTATTAATCACAGTCAGAGGAAAGCTTGCTCACCAATGCTGAGAGGATTTTGCTGTCTGAAGAAATTACCTTATGAAGGAGTGTGGTGTGGAGGTGAATGTAGACTGTGACAGGCTCTGCATTATCTTCAGTATCTGTAACACCAATGGGTGAGTAAACACAAACCACCGGTTTCTTCAATATTTCACAAATTTTTATATTTGTGTTTTTCCATATTTTGGAGTCAAATTAGATGGTACCTCACATCTCATCTTTTAAAATAGGGGCAAGTTGCACATAGTGATCTTTTATTTTCACTAGTGTTCCTCTTATTTGCTATTTCTTCTTGGAACATTACTTACAGATAGTTTTTATCCCCTCCAGAATTGTGATTTTGAAAATTCTGAAATTCGGGTCACACAGGTTACCTAAAATGCAATCAGTTGGTAAGTAGGTATCACAATACTTTAGCTCTACTTACACCGGGAAAACTGTAGTTTTTTAAACACCACTGTGTACCATTTTGGTGCCAACTAGTTATCAAGAAGGCATTAAACTAGGAGAAGTATCATGTGATGGATAAGCTTTGTGTATTAGAAACACCGCGGTCATTCAATAGTTAGTCTGCAGTTTGATTCCTATCTTGTGTAATGCTGCAGTATGCTATTAAAAACAGCAGATGTTCACTCTAGGGATGGTTGCACTTCATTTGTGAACAAAGTGATTCCTGTGTGTCATGGTTTAACCCCAGCCGGCAACTAAGCCCCACACAGCCACTCGCTCACTACCCCCTGGCGGGATGGGGGAGAGAATCAGAAGAGTAAAAGTAAGAAAACTCATGGGTTGAGATAAAGACAATTTAATAGGGAAAACAAAAGTCACATATGCAAACAAAGCAAAACAAGGAATACATTCACCACGTGCCATCAGCAGGCAGGTGTTCCGCCATCTCCAGAAAAGCAGGGCTCCATCATGTGTAACTCTTAGTTGGGAAGACAGATGCCATCACTCTGAACATCCCCCCTTCTTTCTTCTTCCCCCAACCTTATATGCTGAGCATGATGTCATATGGTCTGGGACATCCCTTGGGTCAGTTGGGGTCTTGTGCCCCCCCAGCCTCTTCACTGGTGGGGTGGGGGGAGAGGCAGAAAAGACCTTGGCTCTGTGAGCACTGCTCAGTGGTAATGAAAACATCCCTGTGCTATCAACACTGTTTCCAGCACAAATCCAAAACATAGCCCATACCAGCTACTGTGAAGAAAATCAACTCTCTCCCAGCGAAAACCAGTCCACCATGTGTGTCATGACAAGGTATATTCTCTGTCATACCTTGAAACTCAAACAAGTCCAACTGATGTAAATTTGACATGAAAAATTGAAACAGAATTTGACATATGTGTTCTTGCTATTAAGCTTTATAAAACATTTACGATCCATGCAAATGAAGACAACTCATGTATATTAATGCAAAGCTATTATTCTAATTATCTTTGCATATGGCATAGTAAATATTGATACTATTAATAAAGTTAAAGCAAGATGGAATTGAATATTCATAATTTAGCTCACAGTACATTGCAGATGTTTTATGCTGAGAATTAATGCTGTGTGAAGTTATATATAACTTTGATAGGCTTAAATGTGACTGTTTATGGTATCTACCATATGTCTGTTCTGTCCTTGATTATAACCTTCTGGCAAAAAATAACCCCAAACCTGTCATCTATGAAGTTTTCTATAAGAAAAAAGCAGCAAGAACTATACATGAAAATTAGTCTGATTTTGAAAAGCTACCACATTAATCTCAAAGGATTTTTGCTTGTTTCATCACTAGAAAGAAAAAATTTGTGTATTTCCCCCTCCATACTACAGCTGATTTTTCCTCCCCCATTGGTTCAGTATGGTTTTAGCATTGCAACTTGCTTTTGATTCTTCATATGCTCCTCCTTCTCTCTCTTTTGGACCTTCTAGATTTCTAGAATTTCAATGGAACAATCCTGTCTAGAGTCCCAAACTTTTACTTGAACTGTGGTCCTTATGAATCTGAGGTATTGTCTCTTGAATACTGCTGGCATCTGAGATTTAGTCTTTCTAAATCTGAATGTAGAACTGTCTTCTTTCAAATTTCTCTTTACTGCCTCATTTCTCTTGAATTGTTGTCATTCCCAGGCTTGCATTTAGACTTCTGGTCTATTTTTCTCTCATCTTCACTCTGACAATTAGCGCTCTCTTCTTCAGTTCAACTTCAGCAAGTTGTCATTGCTCTCTAGTGCTTCTCTTTTTCTGAACTAGTGAAAAAAAAATCTAAGCTTTGAAAATACTTTGAGAAAGAGGATTCACTTATCTTAAAACTAAGTAAATCCACCCCCTTTTCACCACTGATTATTCTCCTTGGAACACAAGCAAGAAAGTCTAAGAAGGCTCCATGGACCCCATTTCTTTTGCTTCTGTGTGTGGCCCCATGCAGTGGTTGCAAAGCTAGCATTCTTTTTTTTTTCCCCTTGAAGAAGTCTTATATAGAAAAACAGTGTCTTAGCATAATCTGTTCTCCAGAGATAAGTGGCCTTGGGTTTTGTTTTTTTTTTTGGCGTTTGTTTTCTTCCTGAATTAGACCATACGTGCTCGGAAACTTGTATATTAATACAACTGCAATGGACTTTCAGGTCTTTTAAGCTCCTGTATAACTCATTATGCTTTCAAGAGCAACTACTAGCTGGTTTATATGGTAAATATATTAATTCCATTAGATGCACTTAAAATGGTATATATATGTATGAATATAGACAAAGCCAATGAAAGAGCTGCTGTTTGATTGCTAGTCCTTTTGATTCTTCAGGCAGAGGTGCTCTGCCACCAAGTGATAAATGGAAAGAGATTAAAATAGAAATTAAGAATTAAAAATAATCTTCAGGGAAGCCCTCAAGTACACCTTAAATCACATCAATTAAGGCATAGTTCAGCAGATGCTTAGCTTGAGATAAATATATTAAATCTAATTCAGCAGGGTATAAAGCTCACATATTATATGCTCAGAATACATTTAACTAAAGTTTAGCTCTACGTGCTCTTCAGTTTTGCACATCAGGCCCCCTGGATCATATTTTCTGGATGGCTGTTAGCATTATCTGTGCCTAGCACAAAAGTACTGACCTGAAAGTCTTGTTTAAGTGACCATCTAAGAATCCTTTTTTTACAATAAGTCACAAGCATGGACAGGATCCTTTTCTCCAGAGCAACATAAATTATACTGCCTTAATTATTACAAAATATTAGTTTTTAAACAGATTTCTGCCACATTTAGAACATATCTTTAAAGAAGTAATGTACAAATCCTACAGATTAATTCACAGAAGACCTTGAATCATCAGGTGCAAAAGTATTTTGAACTGAACGAGGCAATGGTGAGGAGGATGTAGGTGGAAGAGAAGGGAAACCATAGTATGCAGTTGTTTTCTTAAAGACAATAATTTTTACAGCCCTTCTTTCTAATTTATCCAGTTGAATCATAAAACCTTTTATTTAGTGAATTAAGGCCTACCACGTGCTTAAGAAAAATTTCACTGGTATTCTCCTACTCCAACTAGCACTAGCTAGAACATTAGAAAAACCACACCACCAAACAAACCAAAAAACCTAACAACAAACTTTCAAAACTAACAGCATAAGCATCTGGGTAGCACCCAGGTTAGAAAATCTATAATCAAATTGTTAAACACCTAATATAGATGGTAAAGTAACGTCGACATCTTTCCATTCTCAGAAATGTTCCTTGAATTATCAGCAGCGATGGTATTATGACATAGTACACCATTTTTTCTGATAAGCCTTTATCTTTGACCTCCAGAGTGCTGCAGCTGAACTAATAGAACACATTTATAAGGCTGTTCCAGTGTGTGGGACACTGCATCTTCAAATCACTAGTTGCTCTGGTAGAGCTATATTCAAGTTTTCTTGAAAGCAAAATGTTTGCAGCTCTAAGGCTTCATTTGAATTGTTGTAGTTTAATTATTTGTCTAATTAGAATCTGATTTTCTTGTTCCAGTCACAGTCTCATCTATTCGGGGACTGTGATAGCCTGCTGAATTTGTAATAGACTTTGATTTCAAATGAAACTTTTTCAATAATTTTTCATTTTGCATTCTGAGTTAAATCCTTGTTTCTTATGTTTTTTATTTCTAAGGGACAATATTCTTTTCCAGCTAAATTTTTTGCCATGAATTGAAGCAACTGTAAAGATAATTTGATATGAAGTCCTTCAAAACAAACTATTTTTCAGCAAGAAAGGTGCTTTCTTTTGCAATAAGCGCATATGTTTATGACAGGGTTCTAGGTTGTGAATCCCCAGTGGAGAAATAAAAAACTTTTTCTCTGTGTTTCCTTTGGCTAGATTAACCAAGTCTCGATCTCTCCTCTGACAGCTCCTGGCTACGGCCAAATATTGTAGTCTGCTTTCTTTTCCTTTCTTTCCTTTCCAGCATGGGAGCGTGGGGGGACATGTTATTCACACTACCTCACTCCCTGCCAGCTGCTAATATAAAATGGTACTGCTCTCTAGGGAGACTTGTTTTACATGTGTTTTTCAAAAGATCAGTATAAATTCTTCCCCTCTCTAGTCTTACAGTTGTTCTGTACAACCATGGTTTAGCTTTACCTGGTTTATTCTGCCTTTCAAGCATAAGCATCTTTCAAAATCGGCAAAACAGAGAACTCTAGCACCATGTCTCAGTCGTCCAAGTTCATTCACCATGGTTTCTCATAAAACTGCAGAACAGTTCTCCCTCAATACTCTTAATTTACATATAAAAGCCAATCAGCCCTGCTGCAGAACACACAAACGTTAGGAGCAGCCTTCTGCTGTTCGGTCACATTTCCCCTGTAAAACCCCATTTACAGTGTGACTATTCTCCTTCCCCCTGCTGAGGCATGACATGCACTTGATAGAATAATGTAACAGTAAGTTAGATTCAACAATCAAAACATCCAGAATATTTTTTGCATTCCAGTACCTTTCACTCCCCACCTTTTAAGTTAACATGTAGTTTTTCTCTGGCTTTCTCTGTCTATGTATGTATATGTATGCTTGCTGCGCACACACAGTAAAGCAAGGAAGCTTTGCAAACAGGCAGACCCAAGTCTAACTAGGGCCTAGACTAAAAAAATATATCTCTGATTTCATAGTGGCTATCTGATCACTATGCATAATTTAAAGGGGACTACTTGAATAATTTACAAGTATTTCATTTAAAGAAACCTGTATTTTTATCAAAGTCATTTTGCAGGTCGACTAAATATATACACTGGCACCCTTTAGGTCTGAAGCAGTCAGCAGAGAATTGTAGTCAAAACTTGTGTTTCTATTTAGCCAGAAATATATTCATTGCTAAATACAGCAGTCATGGAAAGGTTGACAAATGATAGGTACACAAATTAAAGCTCTCTTGAATTCTTCATTAGGGTTTCTCTGCAGAAAAAAAAATCTTATCATGTCCTTCATATACTCCCAAGCAAATAGTATTACGCAAACTAAAGTTTTAACATCAGTGGAAAAAATAGTATTATCCACAAATACTAAGAAATAGCATTCACCGGTGACTTAAACTGAACTAAAAAAAAAAATTATCTTTAAATTTTTTACTAAACCAATAGGTAGATGTACTCATTAAGAACTAAGTAACCATAGTTCTTGACCTGGACTTTGCTGTACGATGGTTGGGTTTACTGTGTAACTACATGCCTCCAATCATGTTCAGTGAGTAAGAGAGCAAGGATAGGTGTTGATCCAGCAGTGCCAGACAGAAGGAATCGTAGTACGAAATTTGCAACTGTTGTTTAATTTACTTTGAAAATTAAGTTTAATGAAGTTTAATGCATCCATTTCAAACTGAAAACTTCATCTGGAGAAAATAAACTGGTATTTTTCAGGGTTTACATGTCTCAAGTGTCATGCTCCACTTTCAGATTTGTTTTGGGTCAACAAGTGTTTAACTACTTTATGCGAAGAAACATCCTTAAAGTGGAGAAACACAGGAGAGGAAGGCCAAAAGTCCTGTTTCAAACCAGGAAAACAGACCTGAGAATCTGTTTTTTCTGCTTCTCGCTCGAAGACTTTGGGCTACAAGTTATTTTGTGATGACTTATTTAAAGGTCTTTCTGCTCTATTTGGTTTTCTAGACTACTGTGCATGCAATAAAAATGGGGGGCAGATGCATAAATTTAAACATTATGGAAAAAGCTAATCTTAGGAAAATTCAACATCTAAATATATATACATACACAGCTCTGTGGTCTGTTGGGATTTACTCATGACAGCCTTTATAGCCAAGAAATGGCAGAAGACAAATACTGTAGCTAGCATCTGAAAAACTTCATGCACTTCCAAAAAGATCCATGTGAAAGAAATAAAGATTGAATCTGTTGAATTTGTTTAAAATGAAGTGAATTACCCCTTGGAAAAACTATAATCAGATTACAAAGTGTTTCAATGTCAGTGAATCAGATTTCCCTTTTTGGGGTTATAAGAGGGAAAGTTCACCTTGAAAAGCAGAGAATTTTACAGCTTTTCCTTGATAAGACAGTAGAGCGAACTGATGTGACAGCTCAGTCTAACAGAAGCAAACTAGTTTATTCCCCTCTGTAACAGCTAGTAGGATGTAATGCATTGTCTACAGATGAACTGAATCACATTACCATGGCTCTCTTACATACTTAGCTTAATAGGCAGCATGCATTAGATATCAAATCTTCTCTGTGTTGTAATAAAAAAAAAAAAGAAGAGAGAAATAAAATGTAACTTACTGTTCCACTCTTGCCTTATAAATATTTATCAGCCAACAAAATGATCCACAAGTGCTTTCCTGGGTTTCTTCATCCATCAAGTATCATGACAATACATTCAGCCCTTTATCAAAATATGCATAATTAACATAATTTCTTCTTCACAGAAAATGAAATCTCCAGTTCTTATTCCCATTTTTATTGAAACAATAATCTTGAAAATACACATAAGCCACAAGAATATAATTCCTGTCAGCAATGATTCTTTAGTATGATTCAGTGTCAGTGACCCCAGCTAAGCTGCGGAAAGAAAAGAGAGCCATTTGGCTTTTTTTTTTTTTTTTCTTTCCAGACAGACTACTGTACAGCAAAGCCCTGGAAGGGCCTGGGGGAGTAATTATCACCATATTTCTTGCACTTACTCTTCCCCCCACTCCTCGTTCCTCTCACACTGTTCTGCCTGCTTATTTTATTATTTAATAAGCTTTCTGGACAAGAAGCATGTCTTTTGCCTGGACTGGAAAACACTTTAATACTTTAGGTACTATTGCAACATACAATTAACATTATGAATAAAGGAATCTTATTTAATAACAGTAATCTCCAGAGGATGGTGAACTCATGGAGCTACACTTAGGGCATTTTTCAAAATAAACAAAATCAAATAAAGGTGTGATTTGTCTCAGCAAAAGTGATCCATTGTTATCCAAATTATGAGGTTGCGAATTTTACTTGGTTTTAATCTCACAAGATCCTAATGCCTGTCTGTTCTGACCCTCCCAGCATTTTGATGATGTTGATTTGTCGCAGGGATCGAGTTAGGGGAGCCCGGAATACAGACACCGTCTCCATAGGAGTATGGTGAATGCTTCCTCTTTATTCAGTGACAGGAGTACATTTATACCTGAGGGATAGGGTTCACGTGATGATGCTAACAATTCTATTGGTTAGATAC
>JANZLQ010000056.1:278354-302692 GCA_026212715.1 Elanus axillaris | reverse complement strand
AAATGTTGGGGACACAGCCTTGATGCTGTGCCAGCACTGCTCAGCAGTAGCCAAAACACTGGTGTGTTATTAACACCCTTCTAGCTACCAATGCAGAACACAGCACTATGAGGGCTGCTATGGGGAAAATTAATTCCATCTCAGCCAGACCCAATACATTAAATTTTATGTTGTGCACCTCTCTACTGAGCGGTCAAGTTGTGGATATGATTTTTCCCGTATTCTAGTATCTGCTCTGTAACAAAACTATTCATGTTATAAAGAAATGCACACACTTCCTTCGCACTTTCTTAGGAGACTTATTGCAATGAAGACCTACTTCAGCTCAACCTCGCAAGAGTTCAGTGTCCTATTGAAGTACCCACGTATACAGACTACTGGGAAGTAAATGGAGTCACCAGGTCTGCCAATAACCTTCAGTCTCTAAGGATGTAATATTAAAATATAATTTAACACATAGAACAAGGAAAGGGTGAGAAGGAAACTTTCCAAGTAAAGTTCATTAAAAAAAAAACCAAACCAAAAAACAAACCACAGCCACTTGAAAGTATTAACAAATGAAAAGCCAGACAAATAGAATGACCACGAAGATAATTTTCTTATCACTTTTCCCTAGAAACACAGTAAATTGTCTGGCTTAGTATACCCTGGTTACATTTGCACGTGATAGCTCAGTGTACAGTTACTAATAACATTATAAATTCATCTGCAATTTGAAGTTCAATGCAGAAGGACTTACATCTATATGAACCTATCCTATATGTCAAAGCTTATAGCTGTCAAAATCTGTTAATATTCAAAACAGAAAAGTCAGTAACCTTGGAGCTGGCTGTCTAAACTTTTCCACTCATCTTTGTTTAGATTTTGTACTTGAGAAAATTAGTCTGATTTTTCAGGGGTACTAGCTTGTGAGAAAGAAAATAAGCCAGTTTTATTTATTTGCACAATATGAATAATGGTTATTCAACTTTTAAAACCTTTGCAGTATGATTTTCCATGTTATTAAAAGATAGACAAATTATGGCATCTGGGATGCTTTCACTGTGTCTTTAAGAAATCAGTTTATTGTGATTTAATTTCCTATATGTTTTTGTCTATATATCAATTTTATTAATCTCCCATCTGTGTAAAAAGAGAGTAAATTCAGTACCAAGATACACAATGTAAAAGCTAAGTACAAAATTACAAGATACAATAGATTTTTAATGTCTGCCAAAATGTTTTTCTTTTGTTCAGAAAGCATGGATTTACTCTCTTTCATCTGCCATGTTACAAATAAAATTTCCCTTCTTACTGTCTGTGTTTAGGGATTAGATATTTAAACTAGTTGCTGGAGAATGAAACATATCAGTATTCTACCTATTTAATGACAGTCTCACTTTTAAAACAGATGAGATAGTTGTTAATGTTCATAAACAGATTCTTTGGAACTGGTGCCAAAATGTTTCCTATGTCTTTGAAAACCAAGGAGTAATTTAAACAATTTACAGTTGTTGTGAAATGCTAGTCTTAGTAATTTGATGAACTATCTATATAGTAGCAGAACAACCACTGACCCATTAATTAGCTCAAAAAGTCCACATGAGTATATTTGCTGTTTCATTAAGTTTCAGCTCTATCTATAAAAATGCATACAAATAGGATTACAAGTGGGATTTCCTATCCATTTTTTGACAATAATTATGTCTTGCCCTAAACATTTATGGTTCTGATTCATTTAGAGTCAGTCCATATCAGGTCAACTCACTTTTGATTTCATTAGGGATGAACATACATAAAAAATTGTTGCCTGAGTTGAGACTCAGATTTTTCAAAGATCCGCAAAATCTAAACTACAGTGACCTGAAGTAACACTGATGCTTGTCACCTTAAATGAAGATCAGCAAAGGCATTGGTATGGCAGAGTTTATAAGGAAAGCAAGAACTCTGTTGTTATGACTAGGCAAACCCAGAGGCAAACTGTTCTGAATTGGATACAGACTTCCTTTAGATTGATAATGTTTAGTGAGTTGACTTCTAAATTTCCTCTTGAATCATGAATGGCTGAGCCTTGACTACATTTTGACTTATTGCTGTTTCATGCTACAAATTCACTGTCCCTCTCAGCAGTTCCAGGGTCAGTGTGATTCTGTGAGAAAATTCACAGAGTATACAGAATGTGCATTACAAAGCCACATGCTAAAGGTCTTTCATTCTGTACTGTTAAATAAAGAAAATTCAACTTGATGATCAGTGTTTAAACTTTTTGGATGCTCTGGATGCTCCTGCTCAGACCTAATTTCACGTACCTCTCTAATTATCCTCCCCCCTCACTCCCCAGAGTCCCTTCCAGTTTTCCTGATCTGAGTAGTTCTCCCACGCAACAATGTTCATCATCATTTATTTCTCTCCTAAAGACCTTCTCTCTCCACCATCCTTCTCTCCTCAGTGTGTCATTCTATACCCATATTACTTTGTTCATGAAGTCTTTTTTGGAATGTAGTTAACTACCTTCTCAAATTGCTTTTTTAAAAAATTAGATCTGCCCCAAACAATAATGAAAAGGTCACAGCAGCCACCCTATCAAGTTACTTTTTAACCCTACATCACCTTAACAACAAGTGAGATTCATAGCATATTTGATTCATTCAGGTCACACTAGTATTACTTTACAGAAATGTCTTTTCAGATAACTCCTAGTCTGTCAGGGGTGTGTTTGTCTGTGTAACTGTTTCCTCTAACCAGCAGCAGTATTATGTACTAGCTCAGCTAGTACACTGTGGTAAAGGTTATTCAGAATCAGACTAGTGCTACAATTCCAGCCACAGGTGTTAGAATTGAAATACAGTATGCAAATGTTAAATAAAGTTATGCTTGTTCTTTGCTCCTGAGGAGGACAGAGAAGCCAACCATCACATACCTTAGTAATTCCTTAGTCAGTTAATAACAGTCTCCAGTTACAAAACCTATATCAAAATGTAGCAAATGTCAAGGTAATGTGAATAGCATCTTAGAAAACATGAAGTGTTTAAAACAGAAAGTCACCTTCATGACAGTTGAGCTGCAAGTGCATTGTAATTCAGGTAACAGAACTGAAAAAGGCACCATCAGCCTCTGTACAGTAGTCAACCTTCTTTGTTTAAGAGCAGAAAATAACCCTGCAAGACTTCATGAAGTGAAGAAAAAGTTGCACATCTCACAGACATAGTACAAACCAGAAAAGCAGATATACTTTTGGTAGTAGTTGGTATCTTTTTCAGTTTGTAGCAGTGTGGAAATGCATTTTAATGGTAAGAATCTAATAGTGCCTAAGAGGTTATGACAGAATCAACATTTTGGATTAAATCTGATGTGCCCTTAAATTTCAGGTTCTTTATCAATATCAAATCCATAAAGATCTTGATTTTCAGTTCCATTGAAAAACAAAAGTCACATTCAAAATATTTGAAATATAATACAAAAGCACCACCCTTCCAATCCACTCCCTACAACCTTCCTCAAATATTTAACATTTTTTATACATTCAGAAAGATCACTACATGTACACAAAATAACTTTTTGAAAATCCTGTTTTAATTCCATGTCTTACAGGATTTACTTATAAGGATCCTTCTTTCTAAGGACCTTGTACTTTTCCAAATTCTGCAAAATACAACAGCATTGTTCCTACAAAGGTGGGGGTTCTCTGTTCTGAACAAAGACTCACCCAGCAATCAGTTTTACAGTCTAGTGAAATAAGACATCTTTCCCTTATTCTTCTCTGGACTACTTAATGCAGTGATGCTGCTTCCAAGAAAAGTATATAAAATATCTATACATATGTTTTGTATTACATTTAGATTTCAAGGGTATTAAATGTCAAATGGTGCAGAAGTTACTATATAAATTCCTCCAAAACACTTTTGATTTAATCATTGCATGTACTCTTCCAGTCTTTAAAAGTAACAGTTTGTGACCTAATAAATTTTTCTTAGCTTCATACACAGGACTGGGTGTTGTATATGAGTCTGCCAGTGTCATTCAGTTTGTTTGTAAATTTCTGTTGGTTTCAGTAAACTGAAGTATTTTGGTTGACTTCCCCTGTACACTATCTGGGTTTAGGGACTAACTTGTCCCAGAAGTGGATCCAGCACTTGTGCCTCTGTAGTTTCACCCACTACTGAACTACATGTTTTACTCAGGCCAGAGCAATCTAGCGGCTACAATATCATATGCCTCTGCCACTCTCCCGTGTGTCATTTTTCTTGCAGAAGCTCACCACCCTATTCTCCTTCGTAGGCTGTTTCTTCCTAAAATAACTTCCTTATTTAGAAGCTTCATGGTCTGAGCAGGAGGTCAGCTGATGGGGCTGTGTCTATGTGAGGTGACACCTGCTCAGCCCCATCACATGCCAGGGGCTTCCTTTCTTCCTTCTGCTTGGGAGAAAGATTTCTTGTAAGTATTTACATACAGTTATAGAATAGTAAACCTGATTGTTCTTGACTGTCAAGATCCCTCTTCCTTCCTTTTCCATTCTCTACTCCTCAAAATTACAGTCCAATATGTAGGCAGAGATACAAAACTGTTATCTCCCATATTCAAAATTGACTTTTTTCCTGAAAAATAAGTTCAATAACTGGCATTAAAATAACACTCCTAAGTAACATAAATTTATGCCAATAGTGACAGACAACAGCATGTCTTCCTAGCATTAAATTTCTGTTAGGAAAAAATCTGTATATAGATGGGACATGAGAAGTTTGCAATCATCTTTTTTTTTTTTTTTGAGTCCCCACATATTTTTCCCTAATGTAATTATGAATAATTACAACAATATCCCAAATAAAAATTATATACATTTGAATATTTAAATTATGAGACAACTTGAGAAATGCCTCCTTGCTATGTTAAATATGAATGATCACACATCCAGGTGGATACTATGGAGGAAACTGTTGCAAGCGTACCTGCTTTCTTAGTAATATGGGGTTAATAAAGCAGCAGCCTAAAAGTAGTCATTAAATGTTTCAGGAGGAATGTAAAATTTGAGTGTTTTCCCTAGACCCTAATCTTGACCTGAAACTAAAATGCTACTTCTCTAAAACATCCAGTGTAATGTGAACCTACACTGTAGAATTATTAACTACCTGAATAGCACAAAAGTCAAATATCCCCATCTGACCATTCCCTTGATATGTGGACATCCTTTCAGTAGACCCTATTTAGCTGATTTGTGTGACCACAACACTATGAGAGAGAAAACACAGCCACCCAGCTGTGGTGGCTCAGCAAAATCTTCTTGTTGCTTTGTTTCTGTATTTGGATGCAAAAGGGAGGACAAGAGAGATTCTGTTTCCTGTTCCATGTAATCTTTCTGCCTTAAGAAGAAAGAGGGACAGCACGTATCTTCACACTTGTAAAATAATCATTTGCTACCTGTCAACACTAAGTGAATGCCATTGTAACATAAGCAATTTAAAGTTATTGATGGAGATTTTCCATATTTGATAGGGCATTAAACATAAAATTAAGATATACCTTAGAATTTCCCTTTAGTAACTGTTCTTTTTTCTACTCCCAGGCAACCAATTCCCACACAGCTGTTATTTCCCCATATATTTGGTACATCTTTACAACCCTTTCACTGCAGACTAGTTGCTGCTATATAAACAAAAGGTCACAAAGTATTCAGAAGAGAAAATGTTATTCACAGAAAACTCCTCTGATACCAGATGTGGAAATAGTACTAATGATGATTTTTGGTATAGGTGGAGTAAAAACAACCTGTGTTGTTGGAAAAAAAAAATGGTTTGCAGAGGTATGTAGAGATATGGCTTTCAGAGAACTGTATTGACTCTTCCATACAATTATTTCATTTGTCTAAAATACTTCCTACTCAAAATATTGCCTACAAGTCTGTGGAATTAAACACAAATTTATCACCAGAAACAGCAGAAAGCAAGAGAAATAAGTTTCATCCTGATACAGCAAGAGAAAAACAGACCTGCTTTTTCAGCAAGATGAAATAGATAAAAGGAGAAAATCTTTCTCCTGTATCAAAATTTAGGAAAAAAATAAAAAGCCTTCTCATAAAGAGGAAATGAAAAATAGGAAATTTTAAGCAGACACAAATGAAAGATATAAGCTATGAAATAATTAAAGGAAAACAAATGTGATCTAGGTTACTAAAGAGAAGTAACAAGGTTTGAGGTATAGAAGAAACGTTAAAAAATGCTAAGTATACAGTATTGCCTCTGTTCATAGTTATGCTCAGTGATTAATTTGACGCTTTAAAACAAGCAATGTACAAAAAAACATAAATTGAAACAAAAGCTATTTTAACAACTGGGTTCCATGGCAGGAAGCACAAAGGCAGAGCCCTCTGAACCTTTAAAATGCTGCTAACTGTGGGAATCCTGTGATTTAAATTTAAATTATGTAGAAAAAAAAAAGAAGGGAGTAAAAAAGCCAGACAAGTCCAAAGGTTATGTTAAATAGCTAACATAATGGTAAGAAAAAACCCAAATCAGAGTAATTGCTGTATCTAAAGCTTTTGTGATAGTACCTTACATTTAAAGATATCAATTTTCTTAAGAGCAGCATATTAATGGTATGCTTCATGAGACAGAATGCTTTAGAGAAAATTAAGGAGAAATGATCAGTGATAGATATGATAGTCATTTGGTTACTCAGCACAAAAAAAACAGAGGCTAAAAAAACCCCTAACTGATTTCTGATTTATTTGGAGAAAGCCAGAATCCAAGTGCCTAACTCATACCTTTACCACTAGCTAATTTTATAGCTTACGCTGAGCCTTCTAAAGGCATCAGAAGAGATACTGCTTACCATTGCTTTTATTATGTACACTGTTCATTTAATAAAGATCAATGATAAGTTGCAATGTCCACGGGCCCATTTAGAACTTAATGCTCCTTTGTATTTTGAATGTTTTCAAAATGTTGATTCTATGTCACAATTTTATCAGCAGAATTACGTACTGATTTTCGTATGACTTAGTCCACTTCAGTGAGTGTAGTTTATTTATGTTAGCTTCATTGTACCAATTAAACTGCACACCATGACACATTCTGATATTGGAGGTCAGTGCTCACTTGCTTCTCTCATCTAGTAAGATCTCCCATCTTCAGTCCTTGAAATCCTTGCTGTAGGAGGGTTTTCTTGCTTAATTATCTAAGCCAAACAGTTTTGTTTAATTCCCAACTTCTCTATTTGTTTAAAACACGTAAGAGAGTCCAAAGGGAAAATAAAATATAACTATAAATTGCAAAGGACTTCTAGGCTTTATAGCTTTTAGAACTAGAAAAACAGTATATTTATTTATTGTTTAACTTGGCATTTTCAGTGCTTACTGCAGCTGTAGAAACAGATAATCTGCAAAACCACAGAAGGACAACTAAACAGTTAAGAACATAACATGGGTAGACACAAGGACTTATCACTTAAGAACATCAAACAGTACAGAGAAAAATGAAGGATGATGCAGCATAGCTGCAGAAATAAATGTTCACCTTTGTATTTTGCAAGTTTAAATAAGGGCCTGATTTAATAAATAGAGCATGCTTTAAAAAAGGAAGATGGCAACACAAAATGAAGTCATTACTCAGATATTGTGGGTGCCCCATCCCTAGAAGTGTTCAAGGCCAGGTTAGAGCCAGGCCTTGAGCAACCCGATCAAGTGGAAGGCATCCCTGCCCATGGGGGGCGGGTAGGGGGGTCAAACTAGATGATGTTTAAGGTCCCTTCCAACCCAAACCATTCTATGATTATATGATTTCTGCTAAGGTCAAAAGTGAAGCAATAAGTGGTGTCACTTTCTGATGTGAAAGGCTTGTTTCCACTGTATTATAAATGTTGCTATTAAGTGAAAACTGCGTTTATTAATGCAACTGTAAGACAAGAGCACAGAAAGTAAGAAAGTAAGTAAGTAAGAAAAACAGTAAACCACTTTTTCTTTTTCTCTTTTACAGCTATATATGTTTCAGAAATGATTTTCTGAAAGCATTTGTGTCCCCATAGCCCAGTAAATATTGCTTGTACCCAGCCACAGGCTTGTTGTTGAACTAACTAGGCAGACCTCAGGATATTTCATGCTTTGGCTTGTCTTGGCCTGCCTGGAGTTGTGATTTTGGCTTGTAGCAGTAGCTAACACACTGGTGATTATTGCCAAATTTGCTTAGTTTCTCTTTAGCTTTGTAGAAGCATGTGGCGTAACACCTACTGTTATATGTGGGGGTTGTAGGAGATGGCTAGTAATAGCAACTAGTTACTATGTATTGAATGAACCATCCTGACTGTAGCATAAAGCACCAGGTGAGTACAGATACACGATTATAGCAGAAACCTTGAATGTACAGTCACAGGAGGTTACCAGAGGCACCAGGGCTATAAACTCACCAATACTACTCAGCAGCAGTCAGTTACTGGTTATCAAAGCAATGCAGCCCCGGGACATGAGTAAAAACAAAGAGATCAAAGAACTGTAACGTATACCATAGATAGCAAATCTGGATGCACCATGGAGCTGTGAACCAACGAAGAAAGAGTAAGATGTAGAGTGTGTTAACAATGTGTAGAGACAACTTTAAATGGGTTCTCACATGTGGATTACGAAACCATCAGCTTCATACTTCTGACAAAAAACTTGAAATGCTGCTGAATTGCTACACCATTGCCCACTGCCAGCCCAAAGCCATTAATCTCAGGATTTGGGGGACAGCAGAAGGAAGGCAAGCATAACAGAAGGTGGTGGATATTCAGAAATTTGTGTATATTAATTTTAACTGTATTTCCTTAAAACTCTATAGTCCTAGCAACACTGCAACTGGACTAATAATAGTGTTTTGATTAGACTGTTAAGATTTCAGCTAGACTAATAATGAATTCTTGACTTACTTACATATAAGATGTGCTACCCTCCTTTTGCAAAAGAGAAATCTGACTGCAACAAATGGGTGGAAGACTATCGTCCAGAAGAGGAGGATCAGGGGAATCCTATCAATGTGTATTAACATCTGGTGTGGGGGAGTAAAGAAGATGGAGCCAGATTCTTCTCAGTGGAGCTTAGTGACAGGACAAGAGGCAAGGGGCATGAATTGTAGTTCCAGGAAATTCCATTCAAACACCAGAAAATACTCAGGGTCTATGTCAAGTGGCTTACACATCCATAGGTAGTTGTAAATTTTTGTATTTCTTACACATTTCTATCTGCTATGGAAAGCAATTGATACATTCAAACATAACAGAAAAACACATATGAAGGACAATACTGTGTATCAAAAAATTAATTTAGAGATATAGAGATATTAAATATAGTGTGTGAGAGAAATGGAAAATATATAGTATGAAAAGTGTAGACTACATTTGCATTTTGTGAATCCTCATTTCTTACTGCATTTGCTTTTGAGCTCTTCTTCCAGCTGTAACAAGACTAGTAAGCATTAAAATGGCAACCCTAGAAACAGTGAGAGTGCAGCCAATGAAGGAGTTTCACCCATGTAACATGCTGTTCTCTGATAGCATCACTATATTGCAGAATGTATTTTTGAGTAAGGTTTTCATTTAATATGCTTGTATAAACATTCCTGTTGCAACATAAAGAGGAATTGCTGGGAGTTTTGCCAACCCATGTCTGAACACAGTGTAAAGAGACTCTCCTCTGGATGTGACCAGTGGCAGCAGTTAAAGGAGATATGATAGCTCCTTTACAGATGACTTAACCCAATTTTTTTAACAGAAGAAAAGAACCAGAACACATTGCTCTTTTTGCTTTGATTTTAAACTAAGGGACTAGGGCAAGCAAGCAATTTTAGCTTCTTCATTAGGACATAAGGCCTGTACATATTTCATTAAGTTTAGTGAATAGAAATACTGTCAGGCTATGAGATTACTTTATGCACAGTAAGTTTCAATTTGTTTTCTGGCAAACACAGCAACAAGATGTACTGCTGTATAAGTGCTTATAAAACTTTAACAATTAACTTATGGACACCAGAGTAAATGCAGTAGACATATGCCTATGTCAGCTAAGATTTAGTTGACATCCTTTTTGAAACATATCTATAGACCAGGCATTTTTTTCCTCATGTTGTTATTGCTGAAAGTTAGATTAAACCTTTAGAAGGACTTTGAAACACTTGAGTAAAAACCCAAAAGGACACCACTGGCGTGACTCTAAGTGGACAAAGTAATGCAGGATGAAGGAAAAACTGACTAAACTTCTTGTTGCCAGAGTCTTTGTGCTGCCAGCAATCTATCATAGAAAGTTAATTCTCATTTTCAAATAAGGAAGCCTAGCATTTGTTTCTATATGCTGATATTTACTAAATAGCAATAGATTTTTTACTTTCATTTCCATTTTGTTTCTCATTAATATCTTCTCCAGTCACTTGTCATTTTCACAGCCCTTGCATGCACAGTTGGAGAGGGGCTCAGGAGGATAACAAAACCCACCCAAAAGCCAAGGAGCTCATTTATTTTAAGACAGCATTTTCCCTAGAGTAGTAAACTCAAATGTAGAGTTGCCTTTAATTTGGGTGGTACTACAAGACATATCTAGGATTCCCTAACTCACAGATTCCACTTTAAAAAAATGTTTCTGCTTTCACCTGCATTTCAGAGCCAAAGGCTTTATGGACAGTCAGCTTCAGTGAGCTGAAATTTATAGCCAATCCAAAGAAATTAAAATATGTAAATTCTAAAGCAGTTACTACTAACACCATTATTTGAATTTCTCTTTCCATTCAGTTAATCCACCCCAACTACAGCCAGATTTTTTGCACTCAGGTATTGCATCTGTGAGAAGAAAACACAGTATCATTTATTTATTATCATATATTTTTGCAGTTTACAAGAGGCAAAACACAGAAAAGCAAAAAGTGAACAACAAAATACAGTAAGGCTCATTGCTAAAGGCTAGAACATAAGAATCTTTCTAATAATGTAAGGAACTCTTACAAGTATGTTAGATTTCTTAAAAGCATAAATACTTTGTGGTCTTTACCTTCTACAGTTTTTTAAGCTAAAGTGAGATAAAAGAATCACCCACTTACCTACACTGCAAAATGGTTTAGAACACCAAACCATTCTTATAATCCACCTACAAAGTGTCTGAGTTCTCATGTCCACCTTTGGAATGGATATTTTGCTTATCCTGCCTACATTATGCATAAATATATTTATGGCAGCAAAAAGTCACAGCCTTTAGGAGGAATGGAACAACCTGCAAAAAGTCCCAACTATAGATTTTTGCATTGTTTCAAGATTTAAAAAGACTAATCTTCACTTGGCCGGTAAACAGTTCAAACTTTTCTATAGACAGTCCTCCATAATAAGCTATCTATCTCCTCTCTTTTAGAATTATCATTTAAAGACTATGCAGGTGGCAAATGGTAATTCCATATAAGCAATGATCTGTTGAATTACCAATGTCTGGAAATGCCACAGACATGGCTATAATCCTGCACATGCGCTACAGATCCAATGCCTTACACACTAGATCTATGAATGCAAGCAATTTAAAAAAGAGGAATGTCTGTCTGTTTCACTTCGGTTTCAGCATTGCTCCATTGGAGCTAGGCTGTTGTAGCAGCCTGGCTGCAATTCTGTCCTCCTCAGGCTACAGAAAAGTCTCTTCTAGGAATGGGTAAGACATGTGGTTATGGCTTGGCTTCCCTTGCAAATATGGATATTTATTTATATTTAAAAATATTTTTATTAAAAAAATTATAATATGCTGTTGTAAAGAAGCTTCTTTTTAAATGTGCTGAAAGAAATGAGTACGGTGAGTTCCGCTCATTTCTTTACAAGAAAGATAGAGAACATTTACTGCCAGAAAAAGGTTGCAGGTGGAAGATTGACAGATGCAGCATCTTCCCCAAGACATAAAGAAAACAACCTGGGGAAAAAGCCTAAGATCTGTTCTGTTTGCATAATAGGCACTCTGAGATAGCTAGCAGTTTTATTTTAGGAGTCTCCTATGAAAGCCTGAGAACAGTCAGCTTTTTTAAATTTCCCAACTCTTTGTAAACACTGCATCTTTGTTTCTGCACTGAGTCCCCGAAATCCCAATTATTTTGTCTCCAGCTTTTCAACTAAGCTAGCTATGATAATCTGAGTTTTAAAAAAGCAATTTCAGGGCACAGAGGCTGACCCTGAAAGAAATTAAATTAAAATAAAGATAAGGATCAGAAATATATTCAGTGACTAGCGGTTTGTAGTTTTCGAAAGGCGTCTTCCTCTGAGAACAACCAAGAAATATATACTCCCCCAGGTAATAAAACAAACTGCTACTTGTATTAAAAGCAGCATTGAACATAACTGAAGATTGATAGCAAAGTATATGAGTTTTTCCCAGTTTGCTTTTCAACTATTTCCATAGTTAGACTACCATTTCTCTCACAGGTAAAACCAGTGATTATGAATTTAATTACACCACTGTTAATTAAATATTTTAAGGCTTGAATTACAAACACATATGCAATACAGAGATAGGTTAAACAATTTGGGGTACAACGCTCTTCTATGGCAACACTGTTCCCCTTTGGGAGACTGAAGCAGAGATACTGAGAGAGAGTTAAGTATGTGGAGAACATAAAAAGGGATGAGCTGCTACTTATTTGGCTGCTGGCGTTTCTCTGCGTCCCAGAGCAAGCGATCGAGCGCTAACGCAGCCGCTCATTGGCACCAGGTGGGGGCGATCATGAAGGATCCTCGCCATTTCCTAGTCGTTGCGTAGCCTGGGACGCTTGCTGTCTGTCACCGCCCGTCAACGGTAGAAAACTACCCTCGCAAGCGAAGGGAGCGGGGTCGGGGAGGAGAGCCAGGGACGGCGGCTTCGTGTCGAGTTAGCGGCGTGAGCCCGCTGGAGAAGAGCGCTGCCGAAGGCCAGAGCCCGCCCGCCGCCGGCCCGCACGCTGCGGGTCAGCCCCGCCGGCAGGCAAACCCCGCACAGCGGCTCGCCGGCTCCCCTCCCCGGGACCGGGCGAGGAAGGGCAGAGGCAAAGTGTGAAAACCACGAGGTGAGGTAGCAAAATCGGGGCTCCGTCGCTACGTCCCCGTGGGCTGGCAGGGGTTTAGCCGTCCCCGGGAGAGCAGGGCCGGCTCCTACCTCATGGGTACCTGGGAAGACAGATGCCATAGCTCCCTCCGAACGTCCCCCGTCCTCATAACTCCCCGCAGCCTTTATGGCCGAGTGCGGCCTCCTATACTCTGGGACAGTGGGGGTCAGCTGTGTCCCCTCCCGGCTTCCTGGCCCCCCCCAGCCTCCTCGCTGTGTAAGCACTGCTCGGCAATACCTATACCGTCCGGTGCGTTATCAACACTTCACTGCTGCTCACAAATCCAAAATCTAGCACCATATCAGCTACTGTGAAGAAAATTAACTCTATTGCAGCCAAAACGAGTGCCCTGGAGCAGCTACCTTTTACTAGACGGGGGGGTGGTGGGGGGTGGTGTGTGGTTTGCTTTGTTTTGAAATCATGGAAATAATCTGCGTGTAAATTCAAACTCAAAAGTTATTTCAGTAAAGATCTGACTGTGATAGACAAGCTCCAGAGAGGACATGGAGAGACAGACACACAGAAAACACTTACCAACTCCCTAGCCTATTAAAAATATCACGTGAAATTGCTGTAAAATACATTTCTTAACACATTCAGATTCTCAGACTTTCTTATATAAAACTGCAACATGTGAGATAAAATACCCCAAGTAAGAATACTCACAACACCAACAGGTAGATCATAAGAAAAGAAGACAGACAATTACAGTGTGCAAGATACTCCCTTCAGGGTAATATAAGTAGTCTTTCCCAGATGGACAGAGTTTCTTTTCAGACTGGGGAGAGGGCTTTAAAAAGCACTACCTAGCACATCTGTGTGTAAATGCAGGTAGCATGAAAAATATTACAGAGATTCATGAAAAAGAGTGGAAAATGGCATCTTAGTGAAATAGCGTAACATTTCGTAAGACATTTTAGTAAGTGCCACCATTAAAATGGGGCACCTCAGTTAAGACACAACTCTGAAGACCCTCACCAACTAGTAATGCCAAATGGTTGACCTTGGATCCTCAGTAAAAACACTTTAATTCCCTTTTTGATCTGCTTCTTGAGCAAGACTTTTGCATGTTAGGAGACAGACAGCACACCTGCTGGACTTCTCGCTGGCGAAAGAAATCCTAATGTATTAAAAGGAACATAATGTATCATAGGCCATTGTTTAATTTCAGCAATGAAAGACTTAATTACTCATAGGAAAATGAGAAATACACATCCAAAGTATAATTTTTAAAAAGTATTTCTAATTACTTATATGTTTAGTAGTGTCAACGCAATACAGGCAGTTCACAGGAACAGGGTACTATTGAAAAGTATGAGATCAGAAAGGAAAGCTGTCATTGGTACTTGCACAACAAAACGAGAGCACTTGTATTTTTAATATCCAGATGTGAGCATTTCTACTGGTAGATCTAATTCCCCGTTTCAGAATAACCACAAAATAGCCTCTTTCGTTGTGTGTGCTTACTGCTTTGAAGACACCACTGACTGTAGAAACCAAACTGAGTAATTTAATAAAAATGCGATCATTTTGTGGCTAGACAGAAAATTTGCATATTAATTCCATGCTACTGATTTGCAAAGAGGAGCAATAATTAATGTATGTGTATATATAATTTGTGTATGTATATTTGCAAATAAATTCTTATCTCATAGGTTTTGCTTTATTTTACCAGAAAAATATCCTGGGGTATGTAATCAAAACCACAAAACATAGTGTGTATATATATTACACCATACGTATAATGTAATATTTCAGGTAAGCCCTCTGTGCTTCCAGTAATAATGACCAAGGTTATTTAAGATGGGAATACTGTTTGAAGTCTGCACTGAAGATAGGAGAATGGAGTTTCAAGTGTTAAAAAGGAATCCTTTTTCCTGCTTGGTAAAGGATGTATGTGATGCTAAGGTTCATTTAAAAGTCTAAAACGGGAAGCAAGGAAATGTATGACATCAGATAACATAAATTGAAGTGTCTATGTGATGCAGCCTATTCAGAGATAACAAAAAAAAAAAAAAAGACAGGCAATAGACTGGGCATGAGATGGTTTCATGGGTCTTACAAGCACGTACATAGCAATCACAACCGTGTGAAAATTCACTCAGGTATTCTAACCAGACACAAATATTATTTGTCCCACCTATGCACACTTTTCAAATAAATGTTACTGAGAAATCATTGTAAACAAGATGCCTTTGGAGATGTTGAGAGGGTGCTAAAGTGAATTTCCTGTTAGATCAGATACTGTGGAGAAATATACACTGTTAATAGAATGAGACTGGTATCAAAGCATGAATTTGTTGTCCTAATATAGAAATACAATGAGAGTGGAAAATGCATCAGCCTTCATTTCACTTTGTAGCAACAAATAAGATATAATTGACTGCACAGTATCAAGAGTAAGAAAATATGTAGTATCTTATACTTGCCTTTCAAGCTCTTTTTTTTTCTTTCTTGTATTCTGCTTCAGGCTGCTTTTTATCTCTCTTTGTCTTTCCAGTTACATAAACCCCATTCCAACATTATATTGACAAACGATCATTCTGTGCAGCAGTTTTCCCTCTCTCATGACTAGTTTACCCAATTTTTAGAACTCTTAGGGCTTATTATTGTAATAAGTATTAATGTCAGAGCTATGAGTGTATATTCATATAACTTAACTGCAGACATTATAAAAAAAAGTCCAGAAATTCAGTTTTCATCATCTAGTCCTCTGAGTAAGCACATTTTTTTTTCTTCCTTCATGGTCTATTTTACACATAGACCCATGTGTTAGGCTTATGGATGTATCTATCAGTAAGCAATTTCTGACTGAAAACTGAAATAATAGTGTTTTTCCAAAATATGTGCACAGATTTTGTCTGGCTTATTTGGGCTTTGCTGCAATTGAATAAAATCCAAGAAAACTATTTGATGGGATCCAGCAGATTCTGATGGCATCATTCTGCATTGCTTTTAGCTTGGATTTTTTGAAATCTGAAGAGGAATCAGAGTTTCATGGAGACCTCCTAAGCTTAATGATATTGGTTATTCCTTTAGCGCAAGTTGCAAAAAAGATTCAGTATACCCTGACAATTACTCTTTCATTGAATACCATTCAGCCTCTACCATCCATTCCTTTAGTGCTGTCTTTTCGAGAGAAGGCACTGGAGCAGATCTAAACAACTCCCATCTAACACCTTGTACACAAGATGTGTTTGTCTCTGCAGTATCAGATTTTTTTTTGCCATAAACTGGCCATTGATGCATTCTGAAACTTAGTTGTCATGATTTCTGTTGTGTCACTTAGTTATTCCCCATTATAGACTGTAGAACTTCATTAGTGGAAAACGTGCAACCATTGGTACTTCTCAGCAAGGTACATGAGTTATAACGCATCTTGCCTTTTATATTTGTGTTTCTATGGGCTGTACAAACAGAATCACAGTCCAAGAGTGACCACTCATTGCATCTACTTCTCAGTATTTATATTTTTCCAATATAATAAAAAAAATATAGTAATAAAAAACAATATAACAAAACATTGTAAAAATTAAAAGATTGCCATGATTACATCTGGTTCATTATGTAAACAGAGAATAGCAAACCAAGACAATATTTATTGAAAGTTACAAACAATGATTACTGCATATCTCACTACAGCAAATTCCCAAACTTAAAAAAACTTTCCTCAAATACATCCCCTTTCATCACTTTGAGGGCTGTAGAGAAACCATGTGTCTGATGCAACTTGTTACTATGGATAAAAGATCAAATATTTTTGCACAGTGCAGATGGTGTTTTGCTGCTTTCAGAGGCAGGTCACGAAATAAATTCTGTTTGTGTTTTCAAATGCACAACAGATGCCAGATGTTATATTGCTCTCTACAACTTTTAAAATATTTCTTTGTTAAAATAGAAATTAGAGAGATCTAATAACAATAACTTTGGTATTACAGAAAATACAACACTGCCTTAGATAGGTTAAGAAATACAGGTATCCCAAACCATGATAATGTTTAAAACCAGCATAGATGAAGTGCCTGAAAAAAATTTCTATGCTGTAGTAGGGCAATAATTCTCAGGAGCAACTTAAGTTGTGAATTTTATTTAATTTCTGACTAATAGATTTGGGTTTGATCACTATACAATCACAAAACAAAACCGGCACCACAGAATTGAGGTCAGATCACTTCAAATGTATCGAAGGAAAAGATTAGCAGACTTAATATTTCTTACTCCCTCTTATCTAAAAGCTTGAGGTGAGACATCAGCGCTTTCTTTTCTCTTTTTTTTTCATCTTTTACATGTTTGCAACCCTAATACATAAACTTCCTGTGCAAAATATGCTAACTCCCTTGCAAAGAGATGCCTACTGATCCATCATTCACCTGCAAATAGGTCTACAGGTTCAAGCTGTTAGCTGACAAAATAATGGAGAATAAGTAAATAGATAGGAGTATAGCTCAATATATTTAATTTAATTTTTTTAGTCAAAACCCCATGGTCAGTTCCTTTTTATAGTGATTTAGAAATATAATAACAACTTGAACAACATTTTGATACCCTCATGGAAAATGTGAAAGCAAAATCCAAATTCCACCTCTTTCTGCCAAGAGAAAATTGTGGACTGAGGAAATCTGCAGGTTTCTCTTGGTGTAACCATACAGTGGCAAATTTTATGAAGTAAGCTATTAACCAACATTATCAGCTGGTCATATGTCCCACTGGACAGCCAGAGCATATAAACTTCAGAAGTTTGAATTTTGAGCTGGAAATATACAGAGGATTTGTAAGAAATAAATTAGTTTATTATGGTCAGAAAATGCTCTTGTGAGTAACACTCACAAGATTAATTTAGCACAATAGTATATATTAAGAGAAATTAATGTCTTTTTTTCATTTGTCCTACTGCTTTAGTTAATATATATTGTTGAACAAATCTTTCATACCTATCTCAGACTTTTAAAGTATACTGGGTTTACCACAATTCTGTATAGTTCAAGTGGATGAGTTGGAGACCCAAGTAGATAGCTGCATAGAACACTATGATAGATACTAATGTGTATACTTGGATTACCATCTGTGGACAACAATAACAAAAATATTTTATATAGAGAAGTCATTTCATTTGTGAAATCACTGTTCACCCTGAATCCACAGTTCAGACAAATTACTTCAATGTAAAAAGACTATAAAATGAAACAAAAAAATCCAAGCAAATCACAAACACAAGAAAGAAACTAAATGCACGAGTGAACAAACAAGAGAACCAAATACTCAGAAAACCAGCTTATGGTTTTGTATATTTTCATATTTAAGTTTCACCTTTCATTAAATTATATAATTATTTAATAAGCAACTGAATTTTTGCTTTTGTCAATGTGATTTCCTTCTCCTAAGTGAATGACTGCACCATCAGACCCTTCTATTAGCTAATTAGCTAAATTACTCATATTAATACTTAATGATTTAGGCTGCCCTGTTCTGTTTGCATTAAACAAGTACATTTAAGATGCTCTACAGGGCAGCGCACTTTGTAAATGTAAAAAATAACAAGCTGGACAATTTTCTAGTGATAATAAGACAAAAAAAGGCTTTATTCTTAAGTAAATTCTTAGATAAACAATGCTAAAATGAACAATGGCAAACAATGACAATTAGAGCTTACTAAAATACCTTCTGGAACAGCCCAGATTCCAATTACCATGAATGTTTTACATGCTAACTTTCTATGACATATTTTAAAGCCCACTGGCACAACAAAGCTGATAATATTTTTTAGAAAAAATGTGTATTTTCAGTTGAAATGCTGTAATGTACTCTTTCAACTCCTTTTATCATCACAACTGCATTCAAGGGTCATCTAAAAATAGTACCTTCTTACTAAAAAGTTCTTATATTCCTTGATATTGTGAGTCATATATGATTACCTATGTTTTAGTACTTTTCAAAGTACCAAAAAATCAATCAAGGGTTGAAAGCCTCAGATGCCTTTCAATCACACATTAAGTAGCGCAGCAGATTTTCAGTTTTGAACCTGATTTAAAGAGCCAGCTTTAAAATCTTTACACATGTGTTTTGTTCACTGTTTGTAGATTAAGACCAAAGACAAATTTCAGATTTTCTAGCAAGTTGGAAAGCAGCATGGAGCAGCATAGATATATTCCTAAAGGAGGATGTAAGGGAAAAGAGTTGTTCAGCACAAATTGTATTTTATTTCCAATTTATGTAAAAAAATTAATTATTGATATCAGAATATTCCATTGCACACTATGAATGTAAGTAGAACAGCAAATAACTGGCAAGATTCTAATCTTCTGTAGGAAAAATCTCACACCTTCTTTCTTGTAGAATAAGACTGGATAGTATAAGCTAACAGATGAGGAAAGAAAAATTCCTTCATTACTTTTTTTTTAAGTAAGTCCTAACTTCAGAGTTAGCAATGAGAAGAAACAAATACTAAAATTTACAGACTTGTCTCTTCAGAGGCAGAGGTGAGAAGAAAGGACCTTCTAGTGGTACATCTTTAATTCTTATAGTTCTCTTAAAAACTCTTAAGACACCTGACAGTTTATGACTCTACCAAGAGAAATGGAATAGAGAAATTAGGAAGACTGAAATAAAAATGGAAATGATAGTAAACTGGGTAGCACTAGGAAGGAGAGACAAGCAAGGAAAGGAGTCAAGAAAGGGGAACAAATTCCAGACCTTCTCAATGTCCTCCTTTCCCATACAGATTTTTTTTTCCTTCCTTTACAGTTGTCTTAAGAGGTCTGAGGTATGGATGGCTTCTAAACTACAGGTCTGAATTACAGACAGGATTATGGTGCTGCTCCTACTGTTCATGCTGCTCATACTAGCTGAGGAAGAATTTAATGAAAAAAAGGCTGGGGAGAAAGATTAAGAAATGTTTTGGTCATATTCACATTAAGCAGAATAATTTAATATACATAAAGAAGTATCAAAGAGAAAGGTTATAGTTGAAGTGTGACGATTTAAGTACAAGAATGAAAGAAAGTTTTACAGGGATGACCAAATCAACTAAATATATCTTTAGGCAAGTATAACATCAAGATGGGCTGCTGATCATTATTTGAGTAATGTGAGAGCTGGAAGGAATGCAAGTTGACTCAGACCTCAGGACAAGTTTGTCCACTTGATTGGTACAGAAGAAATCTCAGAATTTTTTTTAGAAGTTAAAAAAATGGTATAGAACTCTATCAGAATATATAAGGAACATTCAGAAATTATTTTTAACTACATTTCAAAAGATAATTATTAAAATATAAAAATAATTAAGATATAAACAATTAAATAGAGGAAGATTTAGAATATAGCCCTCGCTTTCTCCTTTGGCAATGATTTCTATCAAAAACCAATTCTGCAAATAAAAAATCATATATTACTTGACAACAAAACCAGGATAACACTATTTCATTTAGCTCTGTTAAGGGATTTTCCAATTCCCTTTTTTGTTGTCTTCTGATTTGAATAATATTTAGCGAGTGTGTTCCAGTTGTTCGGTAGTAGAAATTTAGTAATAGAAATTTAAAGTAAAAATCAGAACATTAAATTGCCTGACTTTAATAAGCAGTGAGTTCTATGCACCTTGGATATTTATTGCTGTCTTTCTGTATGATTGCTTTTTTTGATGAGATAAGTCTGGTGTTATTGCAGAGCTAAAAAAAAATCTATTTCACACAGGGAAAAGAAGTATGACATAGAAATCATGGAACTCTTTGTGTGAAAATACCTAGGGACTCAATGCCTTGTAAAAATAGAGTTTATATGACCATCTCTCTGAATGGCATAACAAAAAGAAAAGGCAAATTGTAATCTTGCTAATTTATAATTAAATCCTGCATTAGCATAGCATGTCTTACAGTCTCATTCATGACCACAAATTAACCACCACCTTTATGGCAGAAACTCAAGGATCTGTGTGTCTGTTCTGAACTGAAATCTTACTCTCTGCCTCTAAGACCTCTTCACAGAGGTCTAGTCATCAGCTAAGGTGAATAGGCCTAAGCAGTGCTCTTGCAAACCCCCTCAATAATTCCTAATCTTTTCCCAGTCACTGTTCGCAATATCACTCTGCTGATCCTCAGGCTATGCTTTCAGCAACCACCTTTGACTGAGACCTTTCTGTGCAGTACCATTACCATATGGCTTTCTCTGTCCAGCTACTCAACCTACAGTCTCAGCCAGGCTTTATGTCATACCTCAAAAACTGCAGCACCCTATTATCTGGTGCTAACAAACACTGAATTAATCCTCTCCTATCCTTTCAGACTGCTTCAGTAAGGATCATTTTCTAGTCTGTTGGCTTCACCCTGTACCTATTCCTTCTCATCCCTTCACCAACTTGCTTTTTTTTTTTACACTGAACATAAATAATGTGTCTTTACTCTGAAGACAGAGAACCTTCAAGACGTTTTGTAACCGCAACCAACAGCTTTTAATTCAGCACCAAAATTCTTTCAAAATCTCCTTAATTTCTAGAACCTGTTACCGATTGACTTTGAGCATGGATTTGGACTGGATGACTCCATAATACTCCCTCCAACCTGAATTACTTCATGAGCCTAGATTTTCTTCCATACTTTCATGCTTTCTTTCATACTGCTGTAACTAACCAATTATTCTCCCTTTAATTCTACTTAAATATTCAGTATTGTAGCAGCTATAAAAAAATCAGTATGTTTAGTCTACATTGTACTGACACAATTATTTACATAGCTAACCAATACTGCTTGCTCCCATGTCCTCTAGAGTCTCTATATTTTCACATACCACCCCTTGAGTACTTTTCTACTTCAAGCATTTAATAAAATTATGTAAATTGTTTTTTATTTTAAAAAAATCTGTTTTCTTTGCCTTAAACATGTTTATTCATACAATGGCTTTCAGTACTTTAAATAATTTTCCATAAAGGTAAAGCATTTTTCATTTTAAATTATTGGAGTGGAAAATTGCACATGTTTAAAAATTTATGAAAAAATATGTAAAGGCCTGCGGTCTCATAAAATATGTATCATATAGCACCATATTTATTCTACCTACTTGTTAAATTTGCTTAAAGTGCCCACTGTGATTTGTTTGGCAGAACATACTTCTTTTTCCATAAAAGTCTTTTCTGTGTATTGCACAGTGTTGTCTATTGTTTGAACTGTGCCAGGAAAAAAGAAAGCATAACATTTCTGATTATTTTTTCCTGTCCCTATTAACAGAGGTTAGCTGCTAGTGGGAATTTAAGACAGCACTTTTATGAAACCATTGAGGATAATTTAAAACTGAAGAGCACCTCTTAAACAGTATAGCAATAAACAATACAGGTTTTGCATTCAAATGAAATTTTGCATCAAGATATGGGAACCTGGAAGGAAAATATTAATTCTGTTTAGTAATGAGGTTATTTCAGATAGCCACTATTCAATAACGAGGTTAAATATCAGATGCTTGACTTGTAGAAGAAAGTAAAAACCTTGTCAGTGAAATATTAATATCAAAGTAATTCAATAGGATGACAGGGAAAAAAAGTTACCCTTCCCCCTTGGACAAATTGGGTTTTTTCTTTCCATGTTACTATAATAATTTCTACCTCATGTATGCTAATTACTTAGTTTAGTATTTATCAGACTGACAACAATATTAATATTCATTGTTAAGAGCCTAAGAACAGTTAAAGAAAGAAAAATAAACTTTAAATAATTATCTTTTCATTGAAAGAAATTACATCTGGTTTCTAAATCTCAAAGTAATTATTGGTTTTAGTTTACCATAAACATGCCCATTTCCATTTATTATACGATACAATAGTATAAATACAGTGAACAAGCCTTTGAAATACACAGCATTGTTCTGTAAAATGATATAATTAATTTCCTGAACATTACAGATAAACTACAGGAGGAGGGTCAAAATTTGATATCCTACTAAAAGGATCCTTGTTTCTGAAAGAAGCAGAAGAGATGAATGTTTGTGCATTCAAGGACCTGTAACTGAATAAATGCACTGCATTGCGAATATTTACTTCCCTCTAGAATAATGCTACACTAATTTTTTTCTTGCTTAGAGTTTTGTGTAATTAGTCTTTCTTCTATATTTTAGAGATTTACTTGTAAATTGGCCTGACAGCACTGCTGCAAGATTGCTGCAACGCTAATAGTTCAAACTCAGATTGAATAAAGGGTGCAGCTCTTCATATAGAGAGATCTGCTGACAGAGAAGGAGACCCTGTGCCACAAAACCACTTGAGACAATCCATTCCTTTGGCCTCTCTTCAGAACTTTCTGAAAATTAAACCAGTTAAAAGCAGTGGAGATTTTTTTTATAGCTTTGTTTTGCTTTGACCTCTGTCTTGGTGAAATTACATGTAAAATTTCTTCAAGAAGAAAGATAGGACTATTCCCTCAAAACTCAATCCATTAGTGATTTGGGGAGCATATACCTCATTTTCCTAATGTCATTCTAATATGCTAAGCGATGATCCAGGACATAGATGTGAAAACTTATTATAAACTCCGCCATCAAAGGTTACAATCAGTCATATTTCATAATATGTGAAGGAACATTTCAAAACATTTCCAGCCAACTTGCTTGCTGATAACACATATGCTTAGCAATGGAAAAATTTGCAATTAATAGCAACAGCCTAGCTTCAAGACAAGATCTCTTTAGCAACATTTGCTTCAAGAAATATAGAATATATTTATTTCTGAACCAAGTTGTAGCACAAATAAAAGTAAGCAAAAAGTAAAATAAAGATAAATCTATTATTTGAAGATGGAGTCCATACATTTCTTCAAAATACTTCTGAAGTCTTAAAAGAGGTGCACATAATTTTAGCTCATAGATGTTCCTGTAATTTTTCCCACATTTAAAACTCCAGTAAATTTGCAAAACTCAAGTTTCTTTTTGATTTTGAAATGTCACTGTGTCACATGATCTCGGAACTTCATCCTTTTCACCCTTTGACAAAAAGAAACTTATTTTTTTAGCAAGTAAGTCTTCAGCAGAGCTTCTTGTCATATCAGTTTTCATTATTTTTATTTATTTATATCAAGAGAAACATACAGTGTACATATGCATAGGTACTTGTTGGCCTGGACCACAAAACCTTTGATTTAACATTCAGTACTGCTGTTAGGCACATGATTAACTTACTAAACAAAAGTAGTTACAGATTAGTTAGTTATAATTTGTACAGCAAGAATACTAATTGATAAGAATAGGAATGCATAACTGTCCTGGTTTCAGCTGGGATAGAGTTAAGTGTTTTCCTAGTAGCTGGTACAGTGCTGTGTTTTGAGTTCAGTATGA
>JANZLQ010000056.1:254610-278254 GCA_026212715.1 Elanus axillaris | reverse complement strand
CCCCATCCCACTTGGGGGGGGAAGGGGTGAGCGGCTGCGTGGTGTTAGTTGCTCGCTGGCGTTAAACCACGACAATAACTTAAAAAAATAGCTATCCTTAAATGCATTCACACTTCACCCTTTGAATAAAGAACATAAGCAGTTCACAGACTGTATATGTAACTTTTTCTGGCTTTCATTAAAATAAATTATTTCAAAGTTAAGAAAATCTCTGTGTAGATCTACTACCAGAGACATGTTAGATGAAATATTTTCCTTTTTCTTGTTGATTGATTACAGAAATTCAGGGCACAGTGCCCATATCTTCTAGAACAAATGGATCTACCTGGCTATTGACTCTATCCATGCAGTGGGATTTTCTCTCCAAACTGCGGAGAAGGTTTTAAACTGCTCCACTCCTCCAGACCTTTTACCTAGCATAAAAAGCCGTGCTGGTTTCTGCCCATTAACTTGATTGCTAGAGATTAAGGTTGCCTTCCTGCAGTGTTTTCCCCCTGACAATCTCCCAAAGCTTCTCCAGAGCTTCCCCAAAGCTTGTTCAAATCTTTTTAGGCCCAAAGCATAGTCTATGGGTCCCTGAGGCTACAGGGTCCTTAAGAGGGCTTTTTTAAATAAGCTTCCAAAATTTTTGTTTTCTTCTCTCAGCACCAGGGACTGCAGGATACCATGCTTGATTGTCCTAAACTCCAAGAGAAATACCTCCATCTGTGCATCCAGTGTGATAGGATTAGCTTGTGTGTTCAGCAAAAACCACTTTCAGACAAATCCAAGGCTGTAGCAAATCAAGCTCTGATAAACAAACAGTGGTAGCTTTTTTGAAATACTAACAATATGATTTCCTTTCTTTCAATGATTAAATGGCTCCATCTGATAAGACATTGATTACGTTGACTTCACCTGTACAGATACTAAAATGTTAGAAAAATAAAAGTAACACTAGTTTTTTAGAATGTGATGATCATTTCACCTGTAGCTTTGTACTCTTAGAATGTGATGATCATTTCACCTGTAGCTTTGTACTCTATCATAGATGTTATGTTATCTAATGTATTAGATAGACGTATGAATGATTAGCTATGATTTTTTCCTTTTCTTATAAAAATAATGTCTAGCTTTCTTTTTCTTCTTATGTTAAATTTTGTTTTGCCCAGATTAGGAGTAATTTTCACAGTGTTGGGAACAGGGTCAATAAACAGAAATAGAGCATCGTGCTGGTGTTAGACACTGTACTGTGAACTAAAAAATGCCTTGCATTGTAGTGAACCATCACAGTTGTGCCAGGTATACTTAAGCCATCTATTCTCATTCAGTGCTACTCTGAGGCACAGTGTGACACCTATATGCTCCCTCTTTAACACATGAAACTGTTTTGATTGCTTTGGGGGACCATGGAAAATATATACTGCTCTTCAAGATGTCCTTTAGAAATTATCCTTTTATTTTGCTAGGACAAGCATCCTAGTTGTATCTAAACTCAGAGAAGAGTGCAACCTTTAGTTCTTGTTCCCAGGTAATCAGACTGAGGAATTTACTGAAGCACACAACTATCCCACTGCTCTCTACTTATGCAGCTAGTCATGAGGAAAAACAGGACACAGTGGCCAGGATGCAGTCAGGATGTGGTCAGAATGCATTCCAAGTTCCTCCAGTTTAGCCATATTCACGAAAGACAATTTTGATGGGGATTTACCCTATTCACAAAGATCTTGATTTAGCATTTAGTTTAGACGTCTAACCTTTACTTTTCAATGATAATCCTGCCTTTCTACCCTTATGAGACTCATTTCAGTATGCCATTAGGACTTGTGCTATACTTCACAGCATGCAGATCAGATCCACTGCCATTAATAATTAGGTGAATAATGCTTCAACTTAATGGTAATGTTTCTCATTCAATTAAATCAGATATTCTCATTAGGATATAAGGTTAAATTAAAAAGATAATGCAAAAAGATATATCTCAAAAAGGAAAGCTAAGAAAATAATGTTGATGATCAATATGAACACACAAACAATGCCATACCATTTTCAATTACTTCTTTACTTGTCCTTAAACCTTTAAAATAGAGAAAGGAAAGAGGATATAGGAAGAGATGGCACTGAAGCAATAAATAAGACCTCTACATTCATCAGAGCTAAGGAATAATTGAGCTTTCTGAGGCTGATGCACACAAAAGGAACATAAGTACCATTAACTTATCTGTCAAAACTGAAATAAAGCAAATTATAGTTACTTTTAAATGTCAATTACTCTTTAAGTCTAGTTAGGCTTCAGCAGATTTGCAGGAAGAAATCATAATTAAAGAATCCTAATGAAGAGCATTCCAATTAGGTAGAGTGGAATTTTATATTGAAAATTCACATCCTGAATGTCCAAGAATGTCAAAATATTCTGAATTTTCATCGAGCATCACTAAGCAATGATTAAATTCAAAGGGTAATGTTAGTGGAACTGGGTAAGCAGAGCTCCAAGGAAAAGACATTCTTTTAAAAAATGTTCTGGAAACAATAAAAAAGTACATTTTTTCACCTGGTTTCTTTTATTTGGAAATATACAGGTGTCATCTATCATCTTCTTAGGCTGCTCTTCATTCTTGTTCACGTTACAAATTAGTGAGGAAAAAAATGGGTGATTATGCATAAAACTGAGTCCCTGTAAAAAAAAAGTAGGCCAACTGATTACTGATATCCAGAAGGCATATTCTTCTCTCCTCAGAACAGCACTTCCCTATTTTTTCTGTCTTCTACCTAAAAAAAAAAAATTAATCCTATAATCTTGAAAAGTTCTCAGAACATCTTGTAGCATAAGTACAGAATCTGTTTGTATGTTCTCAAGCATGATGGTTGAGTTCAAAACAAACACACATCAGCTGAACAATAGGAGAAGAAAAATCATGGATGGCCAGCAGGTTTTGAAATGTTGTTCTATATACACATATTTCCTCTGCTCCCTCTTAGTGATTTCTGTATCGGTGCTTCTATCATCCCACTGTAGAAACCATTAGCTTACAGCTGAATGGCCTTTAAATCACTGACTTTCATATCTAACTCACAAGGTACATTAGGTTCAGTATGGTTGATCATTTCAACTAGAAACAATTTTCCTCTGGTGAAGAGCCAGGAAGTTGCATATGTCAGAAGCAGCTAAATTCTATACCTAAGATTTAATACATAGTTCATAATCTTACTGTAAAAAACAGAGATATCAAATATCCTAATCATATTCTCTTTCCTGGCACAAGATTTAACACTGTAATAGATGAGGAATAATCAAGCTGTAAAGATTTAAACCAATATATCTTCAGAAAATGTTAGCAGCATTTTATGCTGCAAACAGATTTTTCTTGTTACAATTCTCAGCTTACTCCTGTTTATAGGTGATAACCTACCTTAAAAATGCAATATGTAATAGAAACATTTTTTATCCTTTCTGAATAAAGACATAAACAATTAGTCCTGTATTCATTTCACCCTAATCCCTTTTATATATTAGAGTGCTTATCATTAAATAATATTTTTTTCAGAAAAACATATACTTCCATACTATTATGTCCTTCTAAGAGTGGCTCAAAATTACTTAGATGACTGTAAAGCGTCATTAGTTAAGGTCAATCTACCAGCATGACATGGCAGTTAAATTTACGACTGTATAAGTATCTGGGCCCAAATTTTTTATTTCTGTCCTTCTTTATAATTTACTTTTTTGTGAACCTGACCTCATGGATGTTCCACATCTTTGAAGAACACAGCCTTTAACCTTCTTCCCTTGTGTACGAAATCAAAGTACATTATCCTTTGATATAACACTGTCAAAGTTCATCTCATAAAAAGTTGAAAAAAATCTCATAGAAAAGTTTTCTAACAGTAGAAATTTATGCATGAACAATTACAAAGCAGGAAGCATTCAAGGTTTTTTCTTGGTTTTTTTTTAACCTTGTCTATAGAATATAAGGTTAATGAAGAAGGAGGATCCAGAAGAATCCAGAGGATAAAATACACACTGAGGCAAATATCACTGTTCGATATCCCTTTCAGTAGACAGGAGTAAAATTAGAGGCATTTGGGCTATTGGCATAATCAGAGCTGTTGAGTTTCTGTGGCAGTCAGCATTTTTTATGGCTCTCAACTCAACTCTGCTACTAGATTGTCAAAGCCTAATACCACACTCCAACCTCTGAACTCTTTCTTTGGGATGTCAGTGTCTAAATAAGCTGCTCTTGAAGCAAACAACCCATTTTCTATATGAAGAACTATGGGAAGTTAATGTGTGTGGCCTTCACTGTCCTAAGAAATATGCAGTGAGGTGAATCTTCTAGTCCATCTCACCTTAAGGTAGGAAAAATATTATCAATTCACCACACAAAATCTGTTTCATTTTACATTAAAGCTGGAAAAAAAGGGCTTTGATTGGAACTGTGATAAGGTTATAAACTGCCAAAACATTGTGTGCTAGTGTTTTGCTAAAAATACATTCAGGGGAGGAGGGGCAGGCAAAAAATAAGACGAGACTGAGTACTAATGTGATGAGAAGTATGTTTTGTTCTACATCAAGTGTTCCAAACAAAGCTAAAAAGTTTGTGATGGATAAAGCTGTAACAAAGAAGTGAGTGCTACAAAAACTCTATTTTCATTTATTTTACTCACAGTGAACCTAATCCATATCTCTCTAATACGGCTCACAACATCTTAACCAGTCCCTCAGTGGGCATGATTCCTTATGACCTTAAGAAAGTAATCATAAAGGAGGAGCTTTATTTTGATAAACAAGAATTTAAGAGGCAGCAAAGAGCCCATGGTATCAAGGAGTGTAAGGGGCAATGGAGGAAGGAACAGGCTTAGGAGGAACACAGTATTACAGATAGGAGAAGAAAACCCACAACTGAATGATTATCTTCCTATTTTCTTGTACCTAGAATGTTCTTGTAGTGGGGGGAAATTAGTTTCTAATAGAATATTATATAATCTAGACTTTTTAAAATTAAATAGAAAGGTACTTAAATGATCATTTTTCTTTAAAAAACCCCAGCATTTTCTAAAAAAACCCCCCAACCATCTAGCTCTACTACATAGCTATCAACATATGTATGGCATTCTTAGTCTGGGTGATTTCACTTGTTTAAATGTAAATTATGAAGCTTTATGGATTTGAAGCAATCCACTCAGTGTTCACATTACTAGGAGTTTAATGAAATTCCATTACCAGTATTTCCTTTCTGTAAAATCTGTTATCATTTTCTACTATAATGTTGATAATAACACTTGCTAAAATGTAAAGGTTTTTCCCATTTTAGTAAAGTTCCAGCATAAGACTTCTGAATAAAAAGACACAATATGTGCTGAAGTACTTTCTACTGCCTTCTCCTGACGATTCATGTCAGAAGAACAATAACTCTAGATCTCTATTGCTTATCTCCAACGTTTTTAGTAATTACAAGGATTATTGCATGGATTAAAGTCTGTGATATATAACGTATTAAAAATAAGTAAATCTTTTCATCCCAGTAAAATTGCAACTGAAAATAAAAGAAACAAGTAATACATTTTATGACAATATTAAATTGGTGTAGCTTGATTTTTCATACCCATGAGCTTTATACTACATCTCTTGCTACAGCTCCACAGTACCTTGCATTAGCATCAATATTTCCAGAGAGGACAACAAAATTAAGATCTATCAAATTTTGGTTTAAGAAACCATAATAAAACATGGCATTAAGTGCCTGGCAGTAAAAACATCCTTTAGCATATTAAAGTAAATAAGATTTTAGAGCATGTGTGAAAGTCCTCACTTGTAACATGCTTATAGCATAGATGAGTCTGCAGATGCTGCACCCTATGTTTAGTCACACAAAGAAATTACCTTTAAAATTGATACACAATCCACACAATAAGAGTTATGTGTATGAAAATGTGGTAGTAAGAGCTATGATCAGTATGCCTAAGAAAGTAGGATATAGCTTTTATTTTGCTTATTTTGGAAAGAATTGCAGCAAGAATTTCAAAAGTACAGATCACCCATATCTGTACAAGGAATTCTCACAGGCCTCAATCAGTAACAAAATTTTGTTAATTAAATTAAATTAGCTAGATTACAGCTGCTCTGGGTCTGAATGCCTCATGTTTGTAATGAAAAGACGGCTGTAAAATGGATTCAGTGAGATTCCTTTCTCTTTCATACCATAGTGTAGGAATAGGAAGACAGAAAATTATAGATGACATACAGGATATGTAAGAAAGTAGAAAAGGGGAAAAAATGTTTCAGTAAGAAGAAGGAAACCTAAACAATTTAGACAAAAGACATTCAGTGATAATAAACATTGAATGTTTGAAGAACTGGTTTGAGAGAAATAGAATAAGAACAGAGCTACTGCTCCACATCCACAACGACCAGGACCTGAGAAAAACAAAACCATGTCTTTTTTTTTTTTTTTTTTTTTTTTTTTTTTTTTTTTTTAGCTATATTAGAAGCTGCTAGCACTATGAAATGGCAAGGTTCACACATTGCCTAAGGTTCTTTGGAATATCACAGACACAGACCAACTGCCTTCTAGGGGAAGCATGTACTGCATTTTATTTATTTTGCAACTGAGAAGTTCACTGGGCTTTGTAATTGCAAGAGGAGTGATAACAGTTCATCTAAATGGTGTGCTTGCAGAATGATTGAATCAAGACTAATGACCATAGGAGAGTGGCACAGATAAAAGCTGAAAATAATTAGTTCTTATATAGCTTAAAACAAGTTTAAAAGTATTTTACATGTGTCTACTCATTCTAATTAATTACATTTCTAAAAATCTAAAAATTTAAATAACGATAAAATATATAACATTATATTAAAAAAGAAAGATGTCTTTATTCAGAATCAGTTAGTTTCTGAAAGAATACATAGGACCTACAGTATTAATTATTTTAATACTTTGTAATGTGCTTCTCAAAACAAAGGGACAATGACACAGGGAGTAGGTAAATTTAAAAGAAAAAAGTAAGCTAAAATTTTCTCTGTTGGAAAATAATTTCTGCTACAGTGGTTAAAAATTTGAGAAAACACATATAATGAATGCCTTTAAAGGTATTTTTAAAAGAATGCTTTCAGTGTGGAAGATTCTCATCAACAGTCATTCAGGAGCAGTCTTTTTGCATCAGATAGTGCTCTCTGATAAGACTATTTGAAAGCAATCCACTTATACTTGTTGGAAATTGGTAATTCTGAGGGATTTGGTTAAAACAGCTGTTCTGCACTAATACATCTGAGTCAACTAACAATTTCAAATTTTAATCTTCATTCTGCAGATAATAAAATCGACTAATTGCTTGACTTTTAAACATGGATTTCTGTCAATCATTGAAATGAAAACTCTCTCTTCTCAGTGTATAATACCTGTGCAATTTTGGAGATAACTTCCATTTACCTGCAGAAAATGTTAGTTTCATACTTAGTGGAAGGGAAAGAGGAATAGCATTTCAGTGGCTCTCAGTGGACATAAGATAGCAAAGAAAATATGAATTTTCACACTTCTGTTCTAATGACCATTCATTCTTGTACTCTATTAGACATACATGTCTAAAAAAACACCTCTAAGCTATAGATAAAATTGATTCAGTAACAGATATTGACCCACTAGCTTAGCTGCACACCCTAAAGCTCAACAACTTATTTTCTCCACCTGTTAACATGACTAAATAGAAATGGATGATTAAATGATCATGTATAAAATTATCCCAAAAGGAAGAATTTGCAACACACTCAAAAAAAGACTGCATGTACATCCTCAGGGTAAGTAAGAGTTTCTTCAGTCTAAATTTGGCTTAATGTGCACTATATGTTGGAAGATCAAAAAAGGTCATTTGAAATCCTCCCAACTGGTTTCACTGAATCATATTTGAAAAAAACAATCTCTTATAAAAAATATTCCAGATTTCTTTGCCCCCCATCTAACCTAAAAGTAATAGAGTAAGAGAAATTCAGGCTATAGTCTCCTGTTCAGAAAACCCGGATTTATTATTCCTCAAACATCCTCATTAGGTTTCACAGGAATATTTCCTCTGGCATTCTCTCATTCAAGTCACAAGAACCTTAATTTCATTGCTTTATTTTCTTGATAGTCTCACAATGACATGACTTTTGTAAGATGAATGGAAAGCAGAACAATGGAGCCTACGCACCTTGCTTAGCTACTCTTCTCAATGTAACTCACTAGCTAGGATAGTTTTATGAGAAGAGATATGGTTTGGCCTCTGTCAGATTGAGAAAGGCATAAAAAGATATATCCCTTGTTTTGTGTATCAATGTTCTAACCAGTACATTATTTTTTAAAAGACTAGATGTTGATAAAAAAAAACCCTGTATGCTTAGTTCAACCAAGATTACTTCTTAATACCCACGTTCAGAGTACTTGTTCTGAATGGATGGAAATACTGCTCTTTAGTCTCAAGTCAAGCCAACTTATATTATTAACAAGGTTTAACTTATTGCTTGCTCAGCTGGCCTATTCCTTTATCTGAATTTTCTTTGTTCCCAAATTATCCTTTTTTCTCCAGTACACCACAGACAGAAATTTCTCAAAGTTGAAACACACAGCTTAATTCACAGAAATCATACTTGGATACAAAAAAATAATTTAGCAGATGCCCTCTATTTCTACAGGTAAGGTATACCTTATTAAGGTGACCTGATATGCCTTTCTAAAGATTACTGTTAGCATTTTTTAACAGATCTCTTAACCATTCAGACTAAATACCATTAGCAGATAGCAGCAGCTCTTAATATCATGATATATTTTTGCTGGACTTTGATAAACAACTTTATCAAATTCAATTAAAAATGACGATGCTGCTGACTTGTCATATAATACTGTATCAGCTCTTTTATGTCACCTCTAACTCCTCAGCCTTCTGTATTATCACATTACCGTTACCTCAAAAAAGCTAATCAGAAGCAGATTTTGAAGTCTGTAAAATCAGACATAAGTATAGGAACCAAGCACGTGCTTCTATGACTACAAAATTAGGAGCTATGAACTCTAAAGGAGACGTGGTAAACCTTTTCAATTAATAGTGAAAATGAAAATTATTTTTCCTATTTACTACTTAGTTCTGGGCAAATCCAAAGTTCATGCATGTCTATTCAAATGCACGTCCAGTTAACTTTGATATCCAATATGAAATCTTAGTAAATTCATACTAAATTGGTTAAGTTAAATGGATTCCAGAAGCCAACTGAAGTTGCCATTGTTTGTGTACTCAAAACCACCTATGAGGTTCTTCTTTTACAGCATATTGCAAATTGAGCACTTTGAATATTGACCAATCCTTGTTATTACCTATGACATAGATTATTATCAGAACAGGCAATACACCGAGTACTACATGTGAAAAGAGCCTTTGATTATGGATATTATTATTGGATTATTCATGGAACATATCTGAAAAAAAAGAAGCTGAAATAGTGCCTAAATCTGAACAGTTAAACAAACAAACCCCCAAATCCAAAAAGCCTCCAAAAAAACAAAACCAGAAACACATCAGTATGAACTATCAAGAAGTAAAAGGGGGTTTTGGCATTTTCTATTTCAGAATATTCTGTAAGGAACTACTACATCAGCTCAAGTATCAGGGCAAAGGAGAGTTTCCCCTTATCCATTTGGTGCAATTACACAATCCACAATCCCAGTGGAGCCATTTGCTTTACAGACATTCTCCAATTCAACCATGCCAGGCCTATATGCAAGTGATACACTAATATGAAGCAGCAAACTGAAGATTTCTGAGGGATAGGAGGTGTACTGAGAGAACTTTATTGAACAGGGATATAGATGAAAGGTTGTGGACACTTTTTGAAGCCCAGTCTTGAGTCAATAAAATAATTTCTCACATTTTTTTGAACAAGAGAAGTAGATAACGCATATTTGTTATTAAATTATTGTTATGCATGTGAAGAAAAAAGTGCAATCAATTTAATTATTCTGTGAACATTTAAAGAAATCATATGTCTTTCTTGATTCTGACCTGTAAGTAGGACTTTTGCTTATAAAGATAATGGAAAATATATAACCTTTAAAGTTACTATAATATCATTCTTTCAAACCATGACACACACCCATGAAGATATTTGCTTAGATTTTATATCAGACAAGATATAAAGTAATTTATTCTTGTTATTGCCACTATTTTACATGCTGCTAACAAATGTTAATATAATTACAAAACTAACTGGAGGTGATTTGCATCCACATCACTGGAATTGCATGTCTTCTCTGGATTTGAGTACTATACCTTCTCTGAGAATTTAATTCTTTACCCCAGAAGACTTAATCACTTTGAAATTATCCACCTTGCCTTAACCTTTACCTTTTACTTATTTCCTCAACTTTAAAAAAGCAAACAAACAAACAAACAAAAAAAACACAAAACAAAACAAACCTCATTCTAAGCAAGAATGAGATTGTAAAACCAGTGCAATATCAAAATCCCAGCTGATAGTCCGGAAGTTAACTTTATCATGCATAAGAATTTCTTTATCTCAGCCTGTATGCTAGAAACAAGATATTAACCTACACATGCAAAAGATGCATATATTTTAAGTACATTCACTGGCCTCAATTCTCTTTCTACATTAAATTCAGATAAAATCTGTGAACCTGCATCTATCTGTAGCTTAAATTTACACTCCTACACCCTCCTAGGTCTAGCTCTGCAGTTTTGTTTTTCCTTATATTTTTAAATGCTTTACATATATGTATATATATATATAAGTGTGTGTGTTTGTGCATGAATAGTTGTGCTTGTGTGTGTATCTACTCATACATTTGCTCTCTGTTGTGGTTTAACCCCAGCCAGCAACTAAGCACCATGCAGCTGCTCAATCACTTCCTCCCCACACAGTGGGATGGAGGAGAGAATAGGGGGAAAAAGAAGTAAAACTCATGGTTTGAGATAAGAACAGTCTAAGAGGATAGAAAGACAGAAACTAATAATGAAAATAATAACAATAATAAAATTACAGTAATAATAAAAGGATTGGTATATACAAAACAAGTGATGCACAAGGCAATTGCTCACCGCTCGCTGACTGATGCCCAGTTAGCTCCTGAGCAGTGATCCCCCAGGCCAACTCCCCCCAGTTTATACACTGGGCATGATGTCACATGGTATGGAATACCCCTTTGGTGAGTTTGGGTCAGCTTCCCTGTCTGTGTCCCCTCCCAACTTCTCATGCCCCTCCAGCCTTCTGGCTGAAAAGTCCTTGATTTGGTATAATATATATACTTAGCAACAACTGAAAGCATCAGTGTGATATCAACATTCTTCTCATACTAAATCCAAAACATAACACAATACCAGGTACTAGAAAGAAAATTATCCCAGCTGAAACCAGGACATTCTCAAACATATCCTGCTCTATTTCAAATGTTGAAAGTAGTTTAGGATTAATAAGAATAAGAAATAGGGCATGAGTCACCCATATAAACTTTTGAATACCTATTTGAGAGCATTAGTAGGCCAGAATTTTCTGATTAAATACAGAGATATGGGAAAACACATAAATGCTGAGATTTTCTTTAACAAACACATAAATGCTGAGATATATTTAACAAATATCACTTTTGGTGAACTTTAATTAAGCTACTCTCTTGTTTCCAGTCAGTGTACCTAAAGTACACTGATGATTAGTGTACCACTATTTACAGTTCTCATATTTATCCTTCTAAATGAGGCCTATACACAGATTGTCAGGCAGTCCTGGAAGTTCAGTCTCTAGTCAGGGCTTGGTCCTCATCTTTGCAGCAGGAAGACTGAAAATCTTAATTCTCTCAGACTTAGCTGGATCTCCTGTGGCCTGTATATACCAAGGATTTATTCTTGCTATGAACTAAGAGCATTAAATTCTTCTCTCTTCAACAGAGACAGTGTTGGAAATTCTAAAAATCACAGCTTAAGTCAGAGGGAAAAAGTGAGATATCCTTAACTCTCTGTGAAAGGGGTCAGAAAAAAATCTAATATTTCAAAATATTTCACAGAGTGGAAATGCCTAGGATCTACCAGCTCAGTTTGTACTTTACAGTTTTTCTTTGTAGTCAGATGGGTAGGAAAAGTCTCTTAAGAAATGAAAGCTGCAATTCCAGAGATTCTTATTTTGGGGAGTTAGGATTTCACTGCAAGATAAGATCAAACTATAATATTGATTTGTATTTAAGTAATAACAAACCTGTACATTCCAAGAATGGGGCAGATATGATAATGGGCAGCATTCAGATTTGAGTGCTACATAAAATAGGAATAGAATTTAAATTTCTTAACATTAAAAACAGAAGAATAAAAACAATTTAAAAATCAGGTTTACTTCATAAAAAGTACCAAAACCCAAAGTCTTTATTATTCTTTTTTTTTGTTAACTTTAAAATGTCCCCAAATACTGAAACAATATTTTTCCAATGAAAAATAATTTTGACTTAAAAGCAAAGTTCCAGTATTTCCAGTTCCTGATAGTAAGAGCAATACTACTCAATATAACAAAAGCTGTTCTGCTGTAGAACAATGAAAGATGATTATGAAAGGGGAAATGTATTCAAGCCATAAGCAAAAACTTCCTGATACTTATATACATTATTCATAGCACTGATAGGAGCATTCAGTCTAGCCTCGCTTTTTGTATGACTCAGGGTATCAACTTTCCACCATTTATCTCATTATTGATCCAAATAACTTTTGGTTGTCTGAAATGCATCTTTGAAAAGCCAGAGAGTCATCTACCCTTTTTAACAAAAGACAGAAAAACTTTCATTTCCTTTTGTTGTTTCTACAGTGACTAATCTCCCTCACTGTTAAAATTTATGCCTAATTTATACCTTGGATTTAGGAGACTGCCTCTGTAGTATATATAGCATTTTCCCTAATAAAAAGTATTCATAATCAAGTTATCTTTTAGGTTTATTCTAATAAAACAATCAGATGTAGATCTTTAAGTGCAAAATTTTATCCCTTGTCAAGAAATACTAACAAAGGTATTGGAAAGCCAAAAAACCCACAACACTTGGCCATAAGATACTTTCAGAAGTCAAAACAAGTGACTGAGCTCCTTTGAAGTGCAATAGATAGAGTTAAGGGTGATCAAAAAGTTTTACAGGAAAATTCCATGTTTCCAGAGAAGATCACTAATCCTCCACCAGGTCACAATGACCTTTACAAATTAAGTCTCTTCAGAGTGCTACAGGTTAAGTAGCTTGTAAATCCCCTGGATGGGGGCACTTCTTTTCCCTTCCCCTTTCAGCCACACTGTTTCTATACACAATTCTGTCTGAAAAGGGGTCCTATACCACTTTCTTATCCTTTTGCTGCCCATGAGAATTCTGCTTTTTGGTATGGGAAACCCACTGAACTGCTTTCTCAGCCTCTTAGAGCCTACTGTGTATCTGGAGTGCCAAGGAGGAGGGTACAAAGCAGTAGAAGTGAATCCAAAAGAAAGCTTCAAAAGAGAAGAGTTGCATGCATTGCATTGACTTTTATTCCATGTATTATGCGTTGCATTATTATTGTGTTGGCTGTTATTTTATAAGAGCTATGGATGTCATTTATCTGGACTTCTGTAAAGCCTCTGACACAGTGCCCCACAACATCCTTCTCTCTAAACTAGAGAGATAGGAATTTGATGGGTGTACTGTTCAGTGGATGAGGAATTGGTTGGGTGGTTGCATCCAGAGGGTAGTGGTCAATGGTTCAATGTCCAGACAGAGATCAGTGACAAGTGGTGTCCCTCTGGGGTCTATATTGGGACCAGTACTGTTAAATATCTTCATCAATTACATAGACAGTGGGATCGAGTACACCCTCAGCAAGTTTGCAGATGACATCAAGCTGAGTGGTGCAGTTGACACACCTGAGGGATGGGATGCCATCCAGAGGGACCTGAGCAAGCTCAGGAAGTGGGCCCATGTGAACCTCATGAGGTTCAACAAGGCCAAGTGCACCTGGGTCAGGAGAACCTCTGGTACACTGGGGGATGAAGGGATTGAGAGCAGCCCTGCTGAGAATGACCTGGGGGTACTGGTAGATGAAAAGCTGGTCATGAGCTGGCAATGTGCACTCACAGCCCAGAAGGCCAACCATACACTGGGCTGCATCAAAAGAAACATGGACAGCAGGTTGAGGGAGGTGATTCTGTCCCTCTATTCTGCTCTGGTGAGACCCCACCTGCAGTAGTGCATTCAGCTCTGGAGTCTCCAGCACAGGAAAGACATGGACCTGTTCGCGCTGGTCCAGAGAAGGGCCACAAAAATGATGAGAGGGATGGAACACCTTTCCTATGAAGACAGGCTGAGAGAGTTGGGATTGTTCAGCCTGGAGAAGAGAAGGCTCTGGAGAGACCTTATTGCTGCCTTTCTGTACTTAAAGGGGGCCTATAAGAAAGATGGGAATGAATATTTGAGCAGAGTCTGTTCCAATAGGACAAGGGGTAATGGTTTTAAACTAAAACAGGGTAGATTTAAACTAGATATAAGGAAGAATTTTTTTACAATGAGAGTGGTGAAACACTGGAATACGTTGCCCAGAGAGGTGGTAGATGCTCCATCCTTGGAGACATTCAAGGTCAGGTTGGATGGGACTCTGAGAAACCTGATCTAGTTGAAGATGTTCCTGCTCGTTGCAGTGGGGGTTGCAACTAGATGACCTTTAAAGGTCCCTTCCAGCCCAAACTATTCTATGATTCCAAAGCTTGAAAACATATAATTTTAAGTTAAGCCTGTGCTTTAACATCCTCATGAGTGCCATGTTCACTACACAAACTCTCAATAATTCATACTGGTCTTGACAACTTAATCATTTTCATAACCATCACATTTCTAGTTGGCTCACTTATTTATATATGTACCATTTTGATTTCCTGTAATCCCAATTTTCAAAATTTATATCTTCTTCTACAAGATACCTTAAACTGCAAATTTGATTATTAGATATATTTAGGCGTCCACATATTATGAATCATGAACCATTCAAAAGAATTTTGCGGCAATTATTTATGAGAATTGACTATTAAGAATGTAATTGGCCATCACATTTTTTTCCAACAGCAAAACTAATCTAAGATATTAACACCCTCTCATCTCCAAAATACTTGTTTCTGCTCCTCAGTTATGGCACTGCTGTAAACAGAAATAAAAAGTGAGTTTTTTTCTAAAATTTATTATTTTAAGTTTTTTCCTAATATTAATCTTTTTTCACCAGCTACTGTAGTTATTAGCCGCAAAGAAAATGCCAGGATAGTAAATGCTATCCATATAGGCATGTCATTTTAAATAAATCCTCTGTTATTTTATGGCTACTTCTATGTTTTTTAAAACACCAGTAACATTGATAACAGGGCATATCTTGACAGGTGATATTCAGTTAAGATACCATTTCTGTGAAGGAATCACTTCTGGCCTGGCACCAATTCCCCAAATACTTCACAACCAAGCCAATGTCTTAATACAGTAAAAAATTAGTATTTGAATAGGCAGTATAGGGAATGCTTCTTCACACTTTGTTGCTTTATCTCCTAGAACTTAAAACATAGATTAAAACATGAATCTAGGGACAAATATGTACCCAAAACATCTCTTTTCTTATTCCAGATAATATATAAGCTTCTGTAATCTTGTTTAAAAATATACTGCATGACAAATCCATACTTAAATCACCTGTTATAGACTTTATATGATACTGAGGATTAATTTGACTTAGCGTTACCAGTTTATTTGTACATTACCTGTAAGTAATTATGAATATAAACACAGGCTTAAGAGAAACAGGCAGCAAAGATCAATGATTTTAGCAGACTCCTTAAAAATATTTCATTTACTGCAACAACAACAAAATAACCCTGAGAAAGACAAGACTTTCCAAAACTGCAAATCAAAAGGTTGCATACTAAGATAACAAGTGGCACAGTAGCCAAGACATTAAATAATCTAATGAAAGTTTCTGATTAGGTTAGCTTGGTTTGTTATTTAAATTCATTCATAAGCAAACTAAAACTTTTACATATTCTGTGAAACTAATGCTATATTCTATACAAAGGACATGACAATTTTAGAATTAAGGTTGCTTAAGGGCATTTTACTTCAAGATAATCACACACCCACACACAAAACCCAAGAAAACAGTCATTTACACCACTCCCATTTTCAGTCCTTCCCTGCCTCACCATTCAAAATATTCAGTCATGGCTGTTCCATAATTTCTTTTCAGTTCTTGGATGTAAACCTACTATTCATTGCTTACAGTCATGATCAAACATAATATTTCATATCCAATCTAGATTAAGATTAATTTTCTGCTAATTCACTAATTCTGCATAACACAATATGAAGCCAAATTACTCATTTGAAGACAGTCCTTGGAGAACTTGGCGCACTACCATAAATACTTTGCCAATGGAGAATTTGCTAAGGAGCAGGGAAGTTAATGAGTGAATTTGTCATAGTATTTGATGTAATAAGACACATCCAAATGAGATTGGCATGATATTAATATTCTCTTAACTAGAAAATTTCTATATTGCAATTTACTACACTGACAGACACTACACCTGAGCAATTTTCATAACAAGTCAATTATGTGGGAATTGTATGGGATAAGGTTTGCTTTGGTTTGTTTTTTCTCCCCCAACAGGTTTTTCTCCTCTGTCTGTGTTTTCTTTCCTGTTTTTCTCTGTGTTTTCTGGGTATCCTTAAAATGAATCCATTGTTTTCCATCTTTTATTCCTTATTCCACTGCTGAAATTGGACTGCTTATTTTGAATCTATTAATTTAGTGATCTTGGTCTTATCTTGGCCTACATTTTTTTAGCCACTATCTCATAAAAGTGAAGCCAGGGAATTCTTGATTTTGCAGTTATCCATTTGGATCATGCAGTGCTATATACTCCATCCAAATCATCAACACAAGAAAAATTTCTCAACTGACAGCATCTCAGCTGACCTATGCTCCTCTCCCTCAACTGCATTCATTGACAGAAACTAGTTTACAAAAGTTAGATGCTAGGAGGCTCTTTATGTATTACATTATCATAACATTTTTCTTTAAATCCTTTATTCTAAATATAGTTTACTGTGGAATGGAATCAGCGGGTTGGCTGGGGTTTAGTCCCATTAGTTGTTAACACAGATTAAAGACCTTATGGAAATACAGTATTACTGAACAGACACATTTGATTAATTCCAATGTGTTTTAGAAAAATGAATAGCCCAAATATATGTGATGCCTCAACCACAGAGCATTTCTACAGTCATTGCTTAATTAAGGAGAGCACTTCCACATTCAGTGCAAGAGTATGAAGTATTTACTTTTGGTGATCTAATCACACTTGGAGTTAATGCTGGCTCAACTGAAGGATTTACAGTCTAGAACTTTTAATGAAACTTTGGGGTCTTTGTGCTTCCTACCACCATAAAACCCAATACTCATTCCCACACTCCATTGGACTCATATGCAAAGTCAAAGTTAACAAATGAAGTTAAGAAGTGGCAGAACAGAGCCGTTTTCTTCACAACCTGTATTACTCAGTTCCCTGTTGCCAAGATCTGTGTCAGGGGATGATATAAGCAGCTGCCCAAATGCAAGATTTCCACCATGAACAGCACAGTCACATTTTCTAAAGTGCAGTCAGATACAGGGAGTTTGCTTACTACCCCACATGCTCATGATAACATACTTTCACTGTCATTCTCTTAAATATTTAATAGCCAAAAGATGCAAGTGATTAGTGGCAACTTGGGAAAAAAAAATTGGTTAAGAATTGAGATTCCTCTTCAACACAGCCCCTAATGCTCTATTACAGCCCATTAAAGCACAGAGATTACTCGGGTTGTGGAGTTTTTTGGTTTCTTTTTCCAGGAGTTTTAGGATAGTTTTTTTTAGATGCCCATGTGAACAGTTTTCTTCAGCACCAGCCATTTTTCATAGTATGTAGGCTGTGACAGTGGCTTTTAAAATAGTCCAATGAATCAGAGCAGTGCCAAGATAAATTGGTACCAGTAGTAACAATTCTCTGCAAATAATGACATGTAAGAAAAGAACTCCACTGCTCGAATATGCCCACTGCAATAGAGGACAAGATTATTCTGCATCTCACATATGAGAGTGATGAGCATTCATTCAGAATATTCAGTGATGCTGTGAATGCTTAGTGAATGCTTAGTCAATGTGGATCCTTTTGACAAATTAGGCTAAGCTTAATTTTAAAAGAATATAATGACAAACAGCAGAGGAAATATATCTGGTAATATCTTCAGCTAGTAAGGTTTTTGGGTTAGCAGTTTGTGTGCTGTATTATACCAGAGACTTTGAAGGTAAGTTAAATGAGTGGTGCAAAAATATTTCAACTTCGACTCCAACTGACATTTTTCTGCAGCCAGAACATCACCATACAAGCACTATGGCTGTTGAGGACTACTAAGATGTTTCCTGAAAAGCATTACAAAATTTAGATGCTTCTTCAATATGATGACACTAAGTTTATTCGTCCATGCTATTTGTACAAAAAGGGTAAAAAGAAAGAAATTAATTCAAAGCAATATCCTTTTCCTAATCTAAGTTTTATACTAAACCCCAGGGTTTTGATACTTAGAAGCAGCTACAATTAAATTGCCATAGTCCACGTCATCCAGACACAAGCCAGCTCCAGTCCAAAAGCTGAATAGCTACAAGATATACATTGCAAACCCTAATGAAAAGCAGGATATATTAACCCAAGTAAAATCAGTGTGCAAGTATACATATTCAGGTTTCCAAAAAGATCATACCTGTCCAAAGTAATTTCATTTTTTTTTCTATTCATCTGAGTAGAATGTCCATGATAAATGGGCTCTCTTGAAACTTAAATACTTTATGAAGCACAGCAAGAACAATATGTGCTACATAGTGTAGTGTAGCATGTTACACATTTTTTTCCATTAACTTTTTTCCAGACTCTAAGTTCTCAATGAACGGGAGCATATCTTGACATTACCTAGTATCTCATCAAATACATATTTCTTCTTCCTGAGTGGTTTGATCTCAATGCTATTCATAAAAATTCAGTCACACAATCAAAATTAATTTGTAATAAGACTGAGCTCTGTAACATTTGCAAAAATGTAAAGTAGAACACAAAGGCAGGGGGAGGTTGGTTTGTTTTTTTGGATTTTGTTTTTATTTTTGAGAATTGTGGTTACTTATGCATAGTCATACCAACATATTCTGAAACTATAGTCCCTTCTTTATACTATCAAGCTTTATTCCAAAGTTCATTTATACAGAACAAAGTATGTGATCATGCTTCTCCACAATGATGTGTCTTATCTGCACATAATGCTGCTGCTTATACTTCAGAATTAATTATATAACTAGGTAGAAAGCATGGTGGATTTTTTGGGGGTGTGTCTTTCTAAATATTTATCTGTTTCTCTATGACAAAGAAGAATTTCAGGAAATCAAAAGACAACCTTCCACATACACATACACACACACACACACACATATTATGCTCACAAATACCCATTAGTAGTATCAGTCAGTTCTGCTCCTGTTGTACGGAGCATAGTCTCTGTGAGCTGGGAGCCCTTATTCCCTCCCTACCTCTCAGCCCTAAATGGAAGTTGAAGGTTGCTGCAGTTCACTACTTCATACATACAGACCCCACTGCTTGTGCCTTACACACACACTTGCAAGCAAGGAAGCTGTGCATAAAACACTGTATGTGACTGTGCAGTTGTAAGTGATCAGAAGCAACTGAGGTTATCTAGAGGTATAAATCTCTTTCTTATATAGTATTGTGGTTTAAGCCCAGACAGCAACTAAGCACCACACAGCTGCTTACTGACTTCCTCCCCACCCCGTGGGATGGGGGTGAGAATCAGAAGGAAAAAGGTAAAACTCGTGGGTTGAGATAAGAACAGTTTAATAGGACAGAAAGAAAGAAAAAATAATGATAACAATAATAAAATTACAATAATAATAAAAAAAGGATTGGAATATACAAAACAAGTGATACGCAATGCAATTGTGCACCACTTGCCGACAGATGCCCAGTTAGTTCCTGAGCAGTGATCCCCCAGGTCAACTCCCCAGGTTTATATACTAGACGTGACATCCCATGGTATGGAATACCCCTTTGGTGAGTTTGGGTCAGCTTCCCTGGCTGTGTCCCCTCCCAACTTCTCATGCCCCTCCAGCCTTCTGGCTGAAAAGTCCTTGATTTGGTATAAACACTACTTAGCAACAACTGAAAACATCAGTGTGATATCAACATTCTTATACTGAACCCAAAACATAACACTATACACCAGCTACTAGAAAGAAAATTAACTCCATACCAGCCAAACCCAGGACATATAGTTACTTCATAATTTATCACAGATATTCAAGACACAGATATTCACACCCTCTTAAATCCCAAGACAAAACATTAATATCAGGCCCTACCAAGAATACAGAACATAAACCAAAATTCAAATCAGAAAGTCAGTATAACACATATTTAATCTTGTGTCCATCTGTTTCTGCTACCAGATGTTTCAGAAGCACGCACTAAAATCCAGGCGTGGATTAATCTGTCACCTCATATTAAAAGCCAGTTATTAATACTGAAATGTAACTTCTTTGAGCCCTGACACATGCAGGTTTCTATCTCTTCTACAGTGCTATTAATAGATGACAGTCACAATTCTGGACACCTCCTGTTTTCTAGACAGAGGTTTAGGACCTTAAAAATATTCTTGAATTCTTGTATACTGAGGTTAGGCAGATTTCAGGAATATAAGGCAGAGATGAATATAGGTTACCATTCCCAAGTACAGTTTGGGAGCAAATAAAAATATATGTGAATTCCTTATACACTTAGAAACAGAAAAAGGCATTTTTGTACAGTTAGTATTCAGCTAGATAGGGTGCTGCATCAGGAAATGCTAGTCTTAATTTCTAGATCCTCTCAGCCCAAGCAAGTTAAAAACTCTCTCTTCTACTTTCTAAAGTAGAAACTCTCTCTTCTACTCTCTAAAATACCATTTAACCCTAGCCTCACATTCTTGATAGTGCTAGTCACCAGTTTTTCTGCTGAGGATTAAAATACTTAAAAATAATACTTAATATTTTAATACTTAAAAAATATACTTATTCATGTCAACAGAAAAATCTACAAAGAAGAAAATTGATTCAGGCATCAGAGAAGATAGGATTGAATTGGGAAGAATGACTCTCAAATTCCGAACCAAGAAATACACTTGTTCAGTGTGTTTTGTGCTAAAGAATACCTGGGTAGAGTACAGAAAAAACAGGTAAGTACCCTTATGCTGTGATGATGAGCAGTCACCAAATCTCCTTATTAGGTAGAGGCTTTACTTTGATAGATGGGTCTGAATAACATAGCTGAAACCATAACTGAAGCCATTGGAGAGCTTAAACTGGAAGCCTGACTACATGCTCCAAATATGGCCTGCAGCGTTCAGTATGGCAGGTAAAAATACTGCCATGTTATATGACAATTATACATTCTATGGATTGTCAATCCTTTATGAATAACACTGACTTGCATGTATTCTTATAAAATATATGGTCTCTTACATTCAGAGGAAAGGGAGTGTTAATTTTTTACAGCTTCATCTAAATATAGATGCATGCCTAGCTGCATCAAATTTAATATCCGTCAAAGAAGAATGAGTCAATTCTGGAAATGACATGAACCGCTGTGCTAGTATATAGTGATGAAGCAAGAAGACACATTGCTTGTAAGGAAGAGGTGTGCATCAGAATGCATATAAAACTAAGAAACATGCTAAGAAATGTATGTTTTTCAGGTATAAGCCAGTCTTGGTTTGTATTTTTAACATACTAAAATGCCTCTTGAAGTCTGGCTTTTTTCTTCTATTTTACTCACTATACTACAAGTGCTGTTTTCAAGAGCTGTTGTACTGGAGATAGTTCAAAACAGAAATTTATAACCATTAACTGTATCCTTTGGATGGCAGAGAACTTGCATGAATCCCTAATTGTATTAAATAACTATAAAACTTTTTAGAGAACTCCAAACAACTCATGGAGTCAGGGAAATGACAGCTTTCAGCAAAGTATCAGTAGATTTCATTTGTTTCTGGCCCACAGAGACATTCACCTTAAGGCACTGCCTCAGGCTTTTGGATTTCTTAAGTCTACCTCCTTGAGATTATTTACACTGCTTTTAGTTCCCACTAAATATACCTATCCTAACAATATTTCAGCATCCTAGTGCAGTTCTGTGTTCTAAATTCAGTAAATATATTTCTAGAAAGAAAATGTAAGTGTAGTATCCCACCTTTAAACCATGTCAAGAGAGAATAAAAAATGGGGCACGTGGTCAGTTATGTTTCTACACATTTATTTACAAACAAAAATAAAGTATGTTCCGGGTAGAACAGAGGCATTGGTCTACTCCATAAAGCTCTGCTCACATGGATAACATAGCACAGGCTCTTGCTGGTGTAATAATCAGAAGTGATGTGGTTTTTACAAATCCTGTAACAGAGTTGGTTTTTTACTGACTTATTTTATGCAATTTAAGAGGAAAAATGTTACCCTGAATTCTATGGCAAATTATTTTACACATTAGCTGCTAGTGCTGCAGTGCCTACTCACAGATGTAATTGGGAACAATCACAGTACCAGGCATTGTTTTCATTTTCAAAAACTTAGAAGTTGAAACTCATGCAACACGCATATCCTGCTCTGAACTCTTCTGTAAAATGGCACTCATTATTTTTTCCATATTTCAAATGCCCACTACATATTTGATGTTTTCTAGTTGATGCTTTTGAGGTGAAATCAGAGGTGAAATTTTTGTTTTCTTAAATTTAGTTATAATAAATAATATTCTCACAAGCTATTGTGAGGTACATAAAACTAGGCACATCCTGATAAATTAATTTCCTAGAGTTAGATTAAGGCAGATTACCAGCACTTGCTATAATAAAAGGACATATTGAGTCCTTCTAGTTGTGAAAAGAGCTCAGAAATGTGAGAATGAAGTGATCCAACTGTAATCTAATGTATTGGGTTTCTGTGGCAAGGTTTTGGTAGCAGGGTTAGGGTTACAGGGGTGGCTTCTGTGAGAAGCTGCTGGAATATTCCCCTTTGTCCGACAGAGCCAATGCCAGCCGGTTCTAAGATGGACCCGCCGACAGCCAAGGCTGAGCCAATCACCGATAGTGGTAACGCCTCTGTGATAACATTTTAAGAAGGGAAAAAAAAGTTGGGGAATGGAGAGAAACAGCGCCCGGGGAGTGAGAACATGTAAGAGAAACAACTCCACAGACACCAAGGTCATTGAAGAAGGAGGGGGAGGACATGCTCCAGGTGCCAGAGGAGAGATTCCCCTGCAGCCCGTGGGGAAGACCACGGTGAGGCAGGCTGTCCCCCCGCAGCCCAGGGAGGTCCATGGTGGAGCAGATATCCACCTGCAGCCCGGCGAGGACCCCACGCCAGAGCAGGCGGGTCCCCGAAGGAGACTGTGACCCCGTGGGAAGCCCACGCTGGAGCAGGTTCCTGGCAGGACCTGCGGATCTGTGGAGAGAGGAGCCCAGGGAGCAGGTTTTCTGCCAGGACTTGTGACCCCGTGGGGGACCCACGCTGGAGCAGTGTGCTCCTGAAGGACTGCCTG
>JANZLQ010000056.1:229348-254510 GCA_026212715.1 Elanus axillaris | reverse complement strand
TTAGTGAATGATCTCTCCTGTCCTTATCTCGACCCACAAGCCCTTTGTTATATTTTTTTTTCTCTCCCCTGTCCAGCGAAGAGGGGGCCGGAGTGATAGAACGGCTTTGGTGGGCACCTGGCATCCAGCCATGGTCAACCCACCACACCTAAGAACAGATAACTTCCTTAGTCTTCAGTCAAACACAAATGGTAGCTCTAAGAAGTCTATGAAGTTTAATGTGGAATTAATCTCAAGATTCCTTGGAATTGACATGACAGAACCAGAACACACTTGATTTAGCTTACTTGGGTCAGATGCAACCTAGCCAACATACACTGTACTAGCAAGCTGCCTCTTGCACTTGCTTTCACAAAGCAGTCTCCTACCACAGTCCAGAGAATGTAACAGGAACCAGATACTCCTCAACTTCTATGCAAAATCATTGTCATGATGTGATGGCTGCATTGAATTGCCTTACCCTAACCCTGTTTATAGCTGTGTTTGTAAGTATGAAAATTAAGGCATCATGAAGCAAAGGAACAAGCTTCTCAGACTGACAGTGACAGAGGTTGAACAAGGTGGCATGAGGGACTCCAGTTGCTCTGTTTTAGCTGTGTTACCCCTAGACAGGGACCAGATGATGTTGTGAGTAAGTTAGAAAGAGTCCTCTATGCAAAGTTTTGTTTTCTTTTTCCATTTTTAATTTGTATGCACACCCATCTATCAAATTCTGGATGTCTTTGACAAACCATCTAACAGCACACAGAGTTTAGGAAAATAAAGACAAAAGAAGCACTGGAGTGTCCTCTTTTTGTGCCAGGTAACATTGGGCAGACAGATTTTCAGGATCTGGTAGATTTCTCTAGGTTTGTCAGTAACTACTCACATGCTACAGTAATTTTTGAAACTTCTCAATATGTAGCAGTCTGAACACTGAATATTACACAGGAAGGCACAGGAAAAGTTCTTTTTTTTTTTCATATTTACTACTCCTAAGCTTCCCAGTTGCTATGCATTTAAATTGTATTCTGATCAGGCTGCCAAACCACAAGTCTCAGATAAAACAAAGTAAATACAAGGAGTACACATGCAGATACCAAGAGTAATTGAAAAAAATTGTGCCTTAGGTAGGTGAGCATTAAGTCTAATGCTTCAAGAAAAGGCCACACACTAAACAGCTGTACAGCACCCACGCTCTCAGTTATAGTATGTTTGTGCTATAGTAGTAAAGGAATATCTGGGAAGCTATATGTCTAACAAAATCTGCAAATACCAACAGTTTTCTGAAGACAGTATTATAAGTTCAATCAAAAACTTAAGTCCAACTAACAAAGCTACCACAGGCATCTACCTCTCTAATTTTCCCCATGCAACTTTAATGCCTCTGGAATCCTTCAGGAAGAAATATGTTGTTTATAATTTTAAAATTTTAATTTTAATTTTAAATTAGTTTCTCTCTTACAAGATGTTCTGTACACTTACAACATTAAATGTCATGCATATGACTGGAAAATCATAGACCGGAAATAGAATTTTCAGAAAACTCTACCACACACTAACCTCTTTTTTGTACTTCCAAAGCTAAAATAGAACACAAAAGTAATTTGAATATTCTGCACATCAGTTTTATTTTCTCTTTTTCTTCTAAGGAGATAATTTTTATTGCAAATTACCAATTGCCTTTTAAAGTACATAATGATCCATTATATACTACATCTTTGTCAAATAATGTTATGTGAGTGGAAGACTGAATTTAAACAGTAATTTTCTACTGCAGAAATTCTTCTACAAAATAGCAGAAGAATGCCATTCATTTCACTAGGAAGCTAAAGTAGAAGAATGTCACACAACAAAGCAAAGAAACATAGTTGAATATTGAATATCAGACACTTCTTCTCTTACACTAATTTCTTGGCTTCATTCTACTACTTTGACATATGCTAGTTCTACCTGCATATTCAGATTTAAAAACACTCTAAAATTAAAAAAAAAATATAAATTTGTCTGACTAGTGATTAATCTGAACTAACATCAATGATGGATGGAGAAATGCAGGGAGATACAAGTAGAGATGATAAAAGAACAGAAAAATGAGGACCAAAAGATAGATGGAGTTGCAGTCAAGGTTCAAGAGAGCTATTCCTCATACACTGCTTCTCAACATAGTCCTCCTTTTTTTTATTTTTTTAAATTTTATTTTAGATTAATGCAGTCCCTGAATGTTACCTGTTTAGCCTGAGTTCTTAGATTCTCCCACTGTAGAGCATTTCCAAGGTAATGGTTTGAAATCTTTATTTTTTTTCCCCGATTTGCACAAAATTTCCTGTCATAAGCAGTGAAATCCACTGGAAAAAAAATTCTTAAACACATAGTAACATAATGCAAAGTTTCTTCGCCTACAGGTTGAATCCCTTGTTACTCTTACCACTTCAAACCTCTAGATGTGCTTCCAGTCCTTAAGCTAAATTCTCAACAATATAAAAAATTGGATCACAGAATTTTGCTTTAAGCAAGTAAGTGCTACTAAATATAAAGTTTACTGCTCTAATTTCAGAAAATATACTTGCCTGGAGAGCTTTAAAGATTCATTCAACTCAGACTTTTTTCATTTTTCTGGTAGCTTAACACCTTAATGCTATTGTAGTTAACCAGGATATTTAATAAACAGAATGACAATTGACACTTGGGACACTAATGAGAGCCGTTAACTCACAGCTATTATGACACTACAGAAGACGAAAGTTCTAGTTCACTACATGCATTTACTGTGCTACTCACAAAGCATAGAAAAACTATGGCCTATACTGCACTGTAAGAAGACCTCCACAGGTGTCTAAAACCAGAGTATTTGTCTACTGAACTTCTTTCAATCCCAGAGCACATTCAGAGGCTTCCTGTATGTGGCCCAGGTAGACAAACTTGTGAAAAGAAAGCCTTAAATCCATCTGAGTGTTTCAAAGCCTTTCACTCCTGTCTGGTGCTGCCTCCCTCCACCAACATGCATCCATGACCAGCATAATAAAAGCCAACTCTAGTTAGAAATGCCAGGGCAAGCACAGGGCCAGTCCTCCATTACATACCTTTTACACTCTGTCATAGGAGCTCTAGATTGTACTATCACTTAATAAAAGTCTAGTCTGTCTTCACAGCCAGAATCAGAATGCGTGACACGCTTTCAATGACAAACAGAAGATAAATTTTAATACCTAGCGTGGCCATTTTCCTTTCTCTCAGTTCATTGACTCTGAAAGACAACATGCCCCCTCTGCTGGACTCTGTTCTGACATTAGCCTCAAAACAAGCACATGTCTATGTTCTTTTCATTAGAACACGACTGTACACCACAAATCAAGCAAGCCAAGCATTAGCACCCGTTTTCTTGACACCTGTTGGAATGGCATTGCAAATATTCCTGTCCAGGGTTTTCAAGAACAATTGACAGGCAAAGTGTTTTCATATCAGCTTTTCCATCCTAGCCCTGATAATAGACAGTAAGAGGTATGGCAGATGGGGGCAGTCTAGAAAATACAGTTCTTCCTGAGTGAGAAGGTAAGTGGCAAGAAAATGCTCTCATCCAGAACATTCACCACACACGTTGAACACACCCCCACATAAGTGGCAAGACAGGTATTATTTTTTCTTAGAGAATCAATAGATCAAAATACCCTTTCAGTGGCTGCAGAGACTACAAATAAAAAGAGGATTCCATACCCAATAACTAGATTTATTTTCCATTCTAAAGCCTATGTTCACCATTCCCATCCTTTGCTGCTGCTCTACTAAAAATCAGGGTGATGTCTCTCAGGATGGCTATTAATAATAATTTACTTGCAAGCTCCCTCTTTACCGGTACCTTATATTCTATTGGACCTATGTCCACATTTACTTTACATCCAACTGTTTTGCTTCCAGGTTGGAGAGAAAGAATGACTCCTAATCATGCATTGCTGATGTAAATCTTTAAAAAGCCTCCCATTCATGAGGAATAGTAAAATACTTTTGTGAGGTATCTTCAAGATTTAAAATAATCCACATACTCTACAGATATGCTTTGTAAAGGCATTTAGAAGTGCTGAGTCTATGTGGACAAGTATTTGCTTTACAGATAAGTATTCTGGCTAAAATAGGCAGCACCTGGGAGACTGATGGGAAAGAATGCTAACCCTGAGATCCAGCTCTGCTTCATTTTCCTGTTATGGTAGATAACAGTGAAAATCAGGCCTTTTCCATCATATTGTGGGGAGATAGAAGGGAGTATAGGGAGGAAGAGGAAGGCAAAGAGGGAAGAACTGGAATCAGTGGAACAGCATGTTAGTACAAAAAGACGATGAGGTAGGTCACATGCCCATAGAGGCTCTGCAATGTGCACGTACGCACAAAAGGGAACAGCCCCACAGTGTCTACATAAATAATAAAATGTTGTCAGTGCAAGTTCTCATAGGTATCATTGATATCTGACTTCCTTCTATTTAAAAAATGTAATTTTACACAAAGTTAATGTTCTTGGAATCAAAAGCAACTACTTTGCCTCATCGCTATAGGTATATTTCATGTATTCCATTAGATTTTAAGCCAAAGGAAAAAAAAACACACCAAAAGCAAACAAAAGCTTTCTACATTTAAAACTGTATAATAGACAGTAAAAGATTACTGATTCAGAGGGAGATGTATGCTGTTTGAACTATATCTGGTTCAACAGGCAAATACTAATTTAAACTGTAGAAATTATAAATTTTAAATTAATTGATGTGGTATTAATCTAGTAGTTTTCTCTACACAAAGCCATTGTGTTACAGTTAAGTTGATCTTGCTCTCATGGGAAATCTTTGTTTTCCCTGACAGATGCCTCCCACACAATTCCCTCTCACCCCACCTTCCCCCAGTAAACATCTGTACAGAGCTGCTATATTATTCTGGAAAATCTTTTTTTCTTCTTGCAGCCTCCAGGCTCATTATTCATAAAAACTACTAAACCTTATTAGAGATAACACTTATTTAGAAGATACAAGCTCTCCCTCGACAACATGTATAGCAGTCTATAAAACTTTTGGAATTTGTAACAATGATCACACAAATGCTCTGCAAAAACCAGGTAAGGAAGCAGTGCAGTCTGAATTTGCTTACTTGTATATTGTGTGAACAAAAGTGAAATATGTACTTTTTTTTAACAAATTGATTAGTAATAACACATTCATGCATTAGAATAAGCCCTTTCTGCCCTCTCTCACTCTTCTGTACAGTACAGAGAAATCAAGCAAGCAGGTATAAGCAACTCTGGGAGCTAAAAGAAAAGAGAGGAATGGAAATATGAGTTTAACTACTGAGGATCTATGCCTCACTAGGCCCAAAAATTTATGGTAATTGGAAGGTTGCAATGAATATTCTCTCCCCCTCTAATCTCCCTCCCTATGTCCTTGCTTTGGTGAACAAAGCTACAGTAGGCACACTGCTCAGTTATGATGGACTCCCTCTCTTTCTGGATGTCATGTCCTCAGGCCACAGACCTGATTTTACTGTTATTTCCTGTTGTATCCTTGTTCCCACTCAGGTGAGCCTGGAAGGTTGAAGTGTGCGATGAATACCAAAAGCCAGGCTCAGATGGATCAAGTTTGAACATTTAGAGTAATAGTTATTAATAACATACTATATCCAAAGAAATGGCCAGATTCCCAAGTTATTAGTACTCTTGCCTCCAAAAATACAATGTCAGCTTTTTGTTTGAAAATCCATTCTTCTGTGTTTTGTTAAGTTGCAAATCCTAGTTATTTCCATACTAGTATTATGTAACATCACTTGCATAGTCTCCCAAGCTAATAGCTTCTGTCTTATCTTATAGTTTCCAAACTTTGATACACTACTGTTCAAAACCTTCTAAATCAATTTGTGATTTGTATAGAAAAAAATTTGTCATCAGTTACTGATAAAAATCTCACTTAATATGATGCTGTACTATTACCTCAACCAAGCTTCCAGTACAAAAAGAAAAAAAGAAAAAAAAAAAAAGAAAATATTGTTTTCTTATAAAAGTCTTTTAAGGAAGAAGAGGAAACGAAATTATAGAAGTAAATTAGAATGACATAATTTGACCTTGAAAAAAAGGCATTTGCTATATTAAAAACAAAATTATGAGCTACTATTGACATTATAAGAACCAGAAACAATGGTTCTCTAAGCTTCTGATAAGCTCAATTTTTAACTCACATGTCAGGGTAAATGATTGTTTAAAGGACCAAATCTAGCATCAAAGTAATAAGTTGTCCAACTGACGAATTAGAATCTTTCTTCTTTATCAACTCCTGTAAAATTTTCAAAATATCCTTAAGCTACAAGCAGACCCATAGCCCTTTGGAACTATTCAAAGGTCAGCCTAGCTATATACAATAGCATGCAGATTACTGCACTATCCAAGGGATAAGACCCATTTTAATCCAAAAGTGAAGTACATGTAATGAGACATGGCCATGGGGCCTGCACATTGAACAAAGAGTTTACATGCATTCAGTCAGAAACAGATGTATTTGCCTACTCAAGAAAAAAAGAGAAAAAAAAAATCCACCACAGATTCCAAAATAAAATGGTTAGGGATTCGTAATTTCATATTATTTTTTATTACGCATACTGCACTTTTCTAAACGCTTTCTTTTAACCAGAATATTTATTTTTTACTGAGGACCTAAACCTTTATCAAGCATGCAAGTCTGAGGAGCAAGGCCAACAAAAAGGCAAGTAGGAAAATCTGCGTTAAATACACAAAAATAAAGATGTGTAAAGTATTTCACTGTATGGAAAGTGAAAGACATGGAAATTTAAGTCACTATCATGAGATTTTATTTGTTAAGTTTAAATGAGTTAGAGATCAGAATTATGAAATAAAGCTTTTTTTTGCTTTCAATACATTAAGCTAATAATAATTATTTTAGTTAAAAAACAGAATAAATTGTTTAGCCAAAGTCTCCCTTACGACATAATACTTGACACTTCAAATAGTGACTACAAGAACAGTCACAACAAAGTATTCAAAGCAACCTTGCCAAACATGAAGACTCGTGGTAGTCTTCAACTTGTGTAGTTGGTAAAATAGATACTTTAGTTAAAAGGATTACTTCCTTTAGTCTTGAAAGAAAGCAACATTTTTCAAAAAGGAGTAAAACATTAATAAATAATAAACAGTTTTATAATAAAAAATGAAGCCATAATTATTAAATTATTGTAAGATTAAAAAGTATACCAAATTTTAGTTAAAATCCTATTTCTACTGGATACTTGGATTCCATACAAAATAAGAAGGGGTTGTTCAACTCTAGCTGCTTAATATTTTTTCCCTTTCCTCATTTTATTATGAAGATTGAGGCTCAGGTTGTGTTTCAGGGAATAAAACAGTGCCTTGTAATGATACCCAAGCTAGTTTTGATCTCATAAGCAGCAAGCATTTTAGAACCACACTCCTCACAGGCTAATTAGCAGCCCTGTTGTAGCAAATACATGGCATTTCAGTTAGGCTAGTTAACCTTGCTCCTGGCCATTAATCACTATTACATTAACGCAAATATATAGATGCTGTACCAGCTAGTCTGTCCAGACATTGCAATGCTCAGAGCTGCAAGTTCAAGAGCAACAACTTTAAAACAGATTTAGTTGGATGTCAGAAAACCATTCACTGGGACCAGGAGGGTTTGTCTTTGTTTTGTTACATGAAGGAGAATATGTTCAGCAACAGTAACTGAAACTTAAACCCTCATGAATCCAACAAGACAGCACAACCACTTTGAGACTAGAGGAAAGGTAAACTGCATTTAAATAACCCCCAGACAGAGGGATCAAACCAGAATTCCTTGCACTCTGCCACACTAACCACTGGATAATCAAATCAGATTTATATGGCTATCCTTTCTTCCTGGACTCTTCAGTGAACATCTCTGTGATTCAAGGCTGAGAAACATGGTCAGATAATCACATCTACAAAATGAGTGTCCCTTAAAGCCACTATCTATTCAGAAGTTCCTACACAGTTCTGCAGGTGTGGTGTGGGCAATAAAAATACTTGGTTAAGAATTGCAGTGTCCAGCAGGCACACAGATATCTAGCACTACTATTAGTCTCGCTCACTTTCCTTTCTTTTCAGGAGAACACTCCTGCCAAAAAATTAATTCTGCTAAAATGAGTGATTTTTGTTACTGACTCAAACAGTAGTATTCTCCCTGGGTCCCCTACACCTTCCTTAAGTCTCAGAACAAAGTAATCTTTGCCTAGTATCTGATATATCACAACTTAGATTAGTTAATGCAAGACACTTTTTTCCATCCTTTCTTACCATAAAGTGTTCCTTGCAGGTAAAGTCAAGAAAGCATGGTCATTTTCAGGCATGCATTGTTTTAAGGCAAAAAATGCTATCAGCTTTACAAAATCATTTAGCTTTCCATAAAGAAGACTTTTTGTGGAGGATAAATCTATCATTTACAAATTAAGGTGACAAAACTCGAAAATAGCAAGGCAAATCAGAAATTATTGGCCTTTGCATTTTCAGCAGAGCTTTATTTTAATTAAATACATGTCAAGGCATTTGATATTATTACTGATATGACTGGTAAGTTCTGCAGCTGGAATGGTAACAATCTAAGCTATTGATATAACTGAAACAACCACGCTGCAGGGCAGACCTATTAAAAATATGCTTTTCTCCTAAACTTCACATATTCTTGATGTCATAAACTGAAATATGCGCTCGGACTACACAGAAAAAATGACGGTTTATTTTAGAAGCTTAAATACTATTGTCAGCATTTACTTAGGACCAACTTTAATTTCTTTTCCTGATATTTGCTGTAGTTCAAGTTGTATGGAAAGCAAACACTTAAGGCCATGCCATACTAAACACTGCTGATCATTCTTGCCAGGATAAGGACTATAGGTGCATCTTCTAGTTCCAGAAAAGTCTGATGCCCTTCTCCCTGCATTTGACATTCTGCATAAAGTTCTGTTCATATTGCTTTCCACTGAAGACACACAAAGACTATAACAGAAACTAGCATGATAGAATTTCTTCAAAAACCATCTGGAATACACTCTTATATTGAGAGGGAAAGTTTGTTATGATTTCTTACTGTGCTGAACCTGTATGACGATTTGGCCTGCATAGAGCCTTCAGGGATTTACTGATGACAGGCTCACATATTGGACATACCTATATGATTTATCTACAAGGTTACTGATATAAAAATACCTCATGAGTAAAATATACAGAATCAGACTATGACACTAAAATCTACATTTACAAAATTCAACAGGGCAGAAAGTGGAGCTTATTCCATATCCAGCTCATCAGAAAAATAAGCAACAACAAAAAATACACATATTCTATTAGAAATAAGTTGAATGTCTACCAATTAATAAACACCTTAATTCTAAAAAGATTAATAATGCACTTTATTAAAATTAAATAACTCATATTTGTGCCTATGGTTAAACCTAATTTAAATATTTTTACTTTAAATACTTGTGCTACAACAGTTGCATCAATAGTGATGATTATTTAAAAACTTAGATTAGTGTGGTCTAATACATATAACTATTTCCACAAGCCATTCTTGAGTGATTTGGAACTTACAATTGCATGCAAGCTGTATTTTCTAAAGGTTTACCATTTAAATGGTGATCTCCAAAGAAACTTCAAAAAATCTTTGAGAATTTGCTCCTAGTGTATACCAAAGGCAAATAATTTGTGTTTTTAAACTGATTTTTCCCCACATAAATAATTTGCAAGATATATTCAGCCTCATTGCCATTATTGTAATAAAGCAGGGAAATGATACAAATCCAGATGAAATTTTAAATAGGTGCATAGAGACCTTATAGAAGTTGAGTAAGATAAATGTGCCAAACAGCTATGGGATGTTTAGATTTATCTCAAGGACAATAAATATGATTTACACTGTTTTCATTGAGCTTGCACCAGCCCTATGATAATTTATATCAGCTACGATAACATTAATCACCTTGAGAGTTTGTTTTTCTTCTCTATTTTATGAAAAAAATGTCAGTTTATTGGTGTTTGTTAGTGAAACAGTATGTTTACCTATATATTATACTTTGTTTTATCTGTGGATAAATCAATATACTGTAGTTTTAGAGGGATACTGCTTTACAGGTTGCTTTCTGTCAAAATCTACAAGACAGTGAAAAAGTAACATACTGTGAAGTGAAGGCCTTGGCCATCATGAATATCAATAGCTCAACATTCTAATATTCTGTGAAATCTTCTCTGCACTAGAGACTAATTTTGTATTAATGAGCACCTGTCTGTTTCTCTCATTTTACTACAAATGACATGGGGAAAACAGGATAAATAAAAAGGAGAAACAAAGCAATTTCATTTTAAAAAGTAGTCTTTATACACAGCTACGTTATACACAGAAAAAATATTAATTGCATCAGCACTGAAGAAAGAAGGAAGAAAATTTATCAATTAAAACAGGTAAAAAGGAAGGTCATTCTCCATGAAATTTAAGGAAATTAAATAAACTTGTTCATTTGTCCCCAACAACATTATCAGCATAGCCAAAAATGGAAGGGAGTTATGCTAACTAAATGCTAACTGTATGCCTTGCCATTTTCTCCAGTAATATGGTAACTTCCCAGGGAGACTTGCAGTTGGGCTATAACTCCATATTAAACAATGAATAACTACCTCGCTTAGGCACAAGTGAAAATCCTCACAAGAACATTCAAAGAATATTCACATCTAATAACGGCACAAGAATGAGGGCTAAGAGGTAGGTCATTGGCAGCAGCATTGGCTTTTAATGAAAAATAGTAAGTCTGGACACATTCAGCTTCTTTTTCTCCTTACTCCATGACCAATAGAAGAGAGGAAATAGGTTATGAAGCAAGATCCTTTGAAGCATTCCACTTAGTCTAAAAATGGCAATGTTAAAATCTTGAATGAGCCTGGCTCTACAAATTTAGCAGGAGTTTTGGAAGGTCTAAATCTACTCTCTTACAGCCACCAGGCAGAAAAGGTGCAATTTGACCCTCTCTGTACAGATTCCTATATTAGACAAGAACAGAAACATCAAGTGATTTGCTTAATTAACCAGGGAAGTCAGACTTGCAAACGGTAATCCTAATAAGTTTACACAATTGATCTACAGTGCAAGAATTATTTGCTGGAGAAACCAATGAATTTTTATTAGTGAATAAATTTAAGGTTATTGTATTTCAGACAATTTCCAGATGGTGAAAGGGGAATACATTTATTGAACAAATTATTCATCACTCCCTAGCTACAGAGCATAACGTCAGTCCTTGGATATGATACTTAGCAGCCTAATGTTAAGAAAAGCCGCTGAAATATTCCTATAAGAGGTCACTGTAGTTCTTTGTCCCCCAGAAAAACCACAATCTTGTTAATATTCAATCTGTAGACAGCTCTTTATTTTTTTCCTGGAGATGCATTAGGAAAAAACTTGAGACACGTTCTGTTCTTTCACGCTGCTTGGTTTTCAGGCAAAAGGCAATTTTTTTTTTCCTTTAAAGCATTATTTGGAATCATATTAGATACAATTGGAAAGAAACACGTTTTCTTCCTTATTGCGACATCCAGAGTTTGAAAACTGCTTAGATACACATGTATATGACAATTAATGCAGGAAGGAGTGTGTGTTTATGCATATTTATATAATCAAGTTGTTCAAAGGCTAAATTGCTTCTCACACTTCTACCCCACAACACAAACATTTACTTTTTCTTTCCTTTGTTTTCAAAAAATATTACTCCCTTAAGTCTTTCGATAATTCTATTCCAAATGTCTGTATTGCTATGAAGTTAAGCTGTTATTATTAGTTAGGGTAATACTACAGTGTAGTATTAGAATCACCTCTGCTAAAATTTTCCATCACAAAGGAATTAATTGAACACTGCATGACTGGTCTACATGAACTGAAAGTTATCCATGACTGTCTTAGCACTGGGGAAATCATGAGCATAGCAGCAGGCTTTTATCTGCTGTTTGTTTCCTGAACAAAATAATAAAAGCAGTGATTTTAAATACTGCTCCTAAGTGACGATATATAAACATGTATTTTTAGTTTTCTTAGCAGTGCTATGCCAACCAGCAGGCAGCATTCACTGACAAGTTAATAATCAGAAAATGCATTTTCATTTGTCATTGGAATGTACAACATTGGACATTATGTTAAGAGGGGAAGAGGGCTCTTTTTCCTTCACCTATCACCTGGCAGCTAACCAGCCTCTAAACTGAATTTCCAATTTGAATCTCAGTCTGGTGGAATACCACACCAATACTGGAAACTATTACAGGGAAATATGTAAAATAAGAATATATCCCCTCCTGCAGGTTAGAAGGGAAAACCATAAATGCATACCCGAAAGGAAGGAACAGAAAAAGGACAGAGCAGGAAGGTGTGCCATTTCTCTGGCACCGAGCTGTAGGGTAAATGGCTTTGGAAGCAGCCAGAACAATTCTGTTGTGGTGTGAGGTTGGAGTGTTAGGAAGAACTGAAAATATTTTCAAAGATGAAGGACTTAGGGCAAACTAATCTTTATTTTTTCCCAGATGAGGATTTTATTTCATGACAATTTCATTTGACCTCAAAAGTAGAAAAGTCAAACTGTTCTGTGCATCATTTGATGCACTAGAATGCTCATTGTCATTTCAGTGACCAAAATGGTTTCAATTCCTGGAAATTCATTGTTCTGAAGAGAGTCTTGTATACTGCTGGCATTACTGTTGAGGTCTGGAGAGAAAACAGATGCAGGATTTGTAAGGATAGGCAATACATCTTAGATAGTGGGTACAGGTGAAAAAGCAGACAAGTTCTCAAATGCTATATCCCTTCCCAGATCTGTTGACATATTACTTCTTACAAACATGCTTTAATGAATGCTTAAGGATGAGATGCTTCTTCTAAATGCCTGTTTTCTAGAGCATAAATGAAAGCAGACAGGGAGGTCACTGTGTAGATTTCATACCAGTGAAAGGTCCTCTCATCCCACAGAATTTTCCTGAAGCAGAAAAGGTTACTTTGTATATAAAAATAGAACAAGACATAGGATGGAAAAATAAGTTCTTTTTCAAATTAAAAGAAAATTATGAAGTTCAAACGTACTTTCTCATGTTCATGTCTATCTTTCTCATATTTGCCTGCCGCTGATTTTCTGGTATATGCTTTCTACAGTTAAAATTTTGCTTTCTGCTTAAACTACCTCTTTTACATTTGTCCCCAAAAGTATTTTGTCTTCAACTGTGTTTATGTAATAAAAGCCAAATTTTAAGCTACAAATGTTATTAAATATCTTGAAAGAACAGCAGCCATCACTAACATGCAAAGAGATTAGATTTGTGACTGCTGAACTTTGAATGACTGGACTCAACAACCTTAAAGCACTTAAAGATTGTATGCTTTCTAGGGTAACAAAGACAGATGTGGATATAATTCACTGGTTCACCGTTGCAATATGTACTGTAAAAGTCAGCATTAGTAAAATATTCAGTCACAGAACAGAAATACCTATGCTGGTTTTTAATAAAAGTATATATGCAAATTATGCAAGATGCCAAAAAGATCTGCCTCTCCTGAGGTAAAATAAGCACTCCAATGGAGTGATTAAGAGATACTTTCAAGTGGAAGGAAATTGTGGGTTTTGTGGTTGGCTTTTGTTGGACTTCTTCCACTCACTGAAGAGATTAAGAATACCATAGGGACATTTTTATTCAAATTCATAACTAGCATATGATATCAAAAAAGCTGTGTGTCTCATTTTCCAGTACTCATTTTAAACCAGCTTAGCTGTCATGTTTACTATTATAGAAATTCAGCAGGTATTGGGGTACTGATCTAACTCTGCACCTTTCAAAAGAATTTCATCATTACCTTCCTATATCTCCAAAACTCATTCAAAACTCCAGAGGCTGGAAAGACAGTAAATATGATGAAATAACATTAAAGTTTGATTTGTTTCCTTTTACATTAGTAAGAATTTCAATTAACATCTGATGAACTGTGAAACAAATAGATTTAAGCACTGTTTCAAAACTTCAGTATTTCACAGTATCACTTTGAATTCTACTAGCAAAACACAGAACCTGGAAAGATTTGGCCAAGAGAACTGTCCCCACGCTGCTGATGGTCTTATTTAGTATTTAATTTACAAAATGTGTGTTTAAAACTAAATTCCAGAGTGTTTCTTTCACTTTTGCCACATATCACTCATGGTAATTAATTACCTAAAAAATTTGCAGAGCACTGCTTTAAATAGACTATCTATTCCAAAGTATGAGGTTGTAACTCTACTTTTTGACTACCATCAGGGAAGGAAAGTGAAGGGTTGTATTTGTTTCTTCCTGAATTGAACAGATTTGGGTTGGAACAGAAAGTGAAGGATTATTTCATGCTAAAATTAAAATTATTGCGAAGAAAAAAAAAGAGTAAAATATGAGGAATCAGTAGGAGAAGTCTAAGAGGAATCAGAACTGAAAACTCATTTCAAAACAGAAAAGATACCAAAAGATTTAAAAACTACAAGTATGTTTTTACTCTTTTTGCTTTGTTTCTTTTTAATTTTGGAAGCATTTTCTCAAAGTTGGTACCTGTCTAATTCACAGCCTAGTTTGTTGCTACTGAAAATCCTTCTCCTCTAGGAACGAATTTTCATAAAAAGGTTTTCACCAGTTCTAGTTAGTTTGTGAGGCAGCTAGCATCTTCAGAATATTTAAACACATCCCAAGGTAAAATCTTTTCATACCAAATTGATTTTACAGACTAAACAAACCACAGACCATTTGTTCCCTGCTTCTGGGGAAATAAGCAGAGGCAACTTCAATCATTAAGGAAATTCTCTGAAAAAAATAAAACAGAAAATGGACTCAGATTACTACCAGTTCTATTATAATTAATCTGCTGTACACAAGCACGCAAGGCATTCTTCTGGCAACCTGAAACATTTTTAATAGCTAATTCACCTAAGAATATAGAACACTATAAATCTTTTTAAAGCTTACTTGGTGCCCATTTCTGTAGTTATTGTCATTCTGTACCAGACTTGGTGAAATCTTTAAAGACATCAACCTAAGTTAAAACAGAGTCCATATTCTCTTGCTGCCTCTAGCTTAACCCAATTAATTTGAACAGCTTGGCCAAAGCTCATCCCTTGACATTTTGGAATCAAAAGCTGCCGCCACCATCACTGCATATGTACTTAGGAAGGCTGTTTTTTAAAAGACTCTGAACTGCCATGGTAAGCAGTTGTCCTGCCATTTTTTCTCCTTCAGGGAAACTGAATACGGAAGACAGTACAGTAGATGTACTGTCTACATGACAGAATACGATTAGCTTGCTAGTTGATAGGCCTAGGGCTTGTTTAGACAGAATACAGCTCTATAAATCCTTAATCTTTTCATCTATATCCTTTAAAAATGTTTGCATATCTGAATGAAAAATGAAACTGGACATCCAGTCTCAAATAGCAGAGAAGGGAGATGACAGTTGCAAGAAGACTAACAAAAGGAACAGCAATCCAGAATAAGAATTTGTGCAGAACAAAATCTCATTTTCTGGAAGTTTTCATGAAACCATGTAGTTAAAAATGTATCTTAATTACATGGAATATTTGCAAGACTACTTGCAAACATGGCATGTAAACACTATTTTCCTTTTACCAGTACTTCATTACAAAGTTCCTCCCAACTTATGTCCTATATTTTCTTTCTATGTCCCATCTTTCTCCTAAAGCTTCCCATGATTTACATTATAGGAACTGTATTTTGCCAGAAGGCTGGGACAGAGACACCAACATTGCAGGTGTTAGGATTTACTTCTTTAGTGTCACAGAACACTGACAGAAAATGTTAATGGTAGCCACATAAACAGTTTGTCCCCAAATGTTCTGATGTAGTTATTTTCACCTATATGATTTACCATTTAGGAAAGGGGTTTGAGTGAAATGAGAGATGGTCTACTTAGACTTTGTCTTTAATGTGTGCTGGTTTTCTTTAGTGGGCTGTCCTTCCTCCCTCTCCCCCCACCTTTTGGAGCTACGCTGACGTCTTATCAAAAAGCAACAGCAGTTAAGTAATTGCTCAATGCACCCACCAATAAATAGTACGTATTTCACATTTTGCAGAACTTTTGTCTTATCAGCTGCTTCTAAATTTTCAGTAAGTGATTTTAGAATTGTATCAGGTTGTAAATAATATGGGAAATTGAACATTTTGCCTGTCTAGTTCATAAAGAGAACAGAAATGTCCCTTAGTTCTGCTACTTCTCAATGCACTATTTTATTTTGGCACGGACAGAAGAGAACCTGCTAAGTCAGTCTAAACAAAGTCTGATTTAAAACAATGAAGAGATATCCTACTTCAATTAACTCCTATATATAAATAAGCACAAAGATTGTTAAACACTTTGTAAACCAAGAAGACAATTCCTCATAATTTGAAAGAGATCAGAACCAACCCTACCCAAAAAAACTAAACACAGCAGGAAGGAATCTGCTGAGACACCAGACAAATAAATCACCTACCTCTTCTCAGTAAATATAAGGAAAAATCCATAGCAACGCTGATTGCAGAGGAGCCTCTTTTATAAACTGCAACAGCAAACAGTACAACTGCAAGTAACGGAATTAAACTCAGATTCTCTCCTGGGGCGCCCACTTAAACCATGCTGATATTAACCAGAAAGATATATGATTAGTCAAAAGAAGATCCCTGTGGCACACAGTGACTCCTGAAATGCATTAACTTTGGAAATAAAACACATACCATTGCTAAGAGAAAGCCGTTTTACTAATTGGTTTATCCCTCAGAATGATTAATTTACAGCATTTTTTTTTTCAAAATCTACCTGGGTTACAGAAGAAGCATCCTCTCCTCTAATCTGATAAAGAAATATGCAGGATCATACCCAGAGCCTGTTGAAAACATGCAATAAGAACTCCTCAACTCTGAATTAATCACCAGTCTTCAGTGCTGCCCAAAACAAAACACACACCCTTTCCCCACTCTCTTAGACTGGCAGTTTATATAAGCTGGACTGGGATGATGCTTTGCTTTTGTACATCTTACAACATGGGAACAATGTTTTAGCTGTGTCTAAGTCCTAAACCCAAGTCTCTCTGCTAATACTGAGATAGGACCCTTTGGGATCAATAAGGCTTTGGGGGTCAAATGCCACCCAAAGAAAAAGAAGAATATAATCTAAGAAAACCACAGGTCACCCTGCAATAATCTCACTCTCCATGGCCCTGAAGACTTGAATATTTTCAGGAGTTTGATAGAAACATTTTAAGTTGCCAAGCAGCCAGAGCTGCAGAACCAAAATATTGGATATCACTTATTATCATGTTATTGTAAATAACATTTATTATTGTAAATAAATCATTATTTCACCTTCCACCACAACTGTGAATCTGCTTAAATCCAGTTTAAGGTTGAAATACCAGCAATTCTTGACCAGCTGAACTCCATGGATAGGAACAAAAGCATTGTTACATATTTCCTCCCCTCCAGGTCTCTCTCTCTCTAATATGAGAGCAGACTTGCTAAAAGTTACAGGTTTGATCTGTGTAGAGATTGTAGAATTTTTTTTTTTTTTAATGAAGCTAATATACTGATATGGATAATGTAAAAGTACCTGTCTAAATATAGATGCTTCCCAAGTTTAAGAGAGCTGTATACTTCAGTTAAGATAATTAATGTTTTCTGGATAAACTGAACTAAGAGTAGCAAAAAGATCTAGATGAATTCTGAAGAATGATTTGTGGTAAGAAACAGCTGATCAATAAATGTATACACATGTATGTCTCTATATAGGTAGGCAGATGATGTATGTGTGCATGTAATATATACATTACATATGGACACATGTCATCAAGATACTGGTTCTGCCAAAAACAGTGGTAACTAACACAGCTAGAGGACACAAATATGTAAATGTCAGATAAAAGGAAAGATAGGAAAAATTTAGCTTTTTTTTAAGATATAATTTGCTCTCAACAGACAGCAACTTTAACAGGTATAGCTTTTTTGACTTTGCTTAAACCTGTGCTTTTAGAAATGGAACTCTTTCTTTTCTGAAGCTTTCAAAAGGCTTATCCTTTTCCATTTTCTTCAAAGAAATGTGCTATGGAAGAATCACACAGGCATAACATAATCCAAATCATTGTATGCATGTTGTATAAAACATGTACACATTTCTGTTTCAGAAGTTTAAAACAACAACAAAACCACACAGGATTGTTCCTTGCTTCAAAAAACAACAGGAAGAGGCTTAAAAGAATACTATTTGATTCTCAGATGTCTGGTTAGGTTGTGCAAAAATGGGTTAAATTGGTCAAACCAGGTTCATATTAACTCTAGAATTACTACATTCAGGAAGCTCAGATAAGATGTAGATATTTCAATAACTGACTCAGAATCTAACACTGTTCATTAAAATTAAGCAAAATTAACTGGATTTGTGCAATTTGTGGCTTACAGCTGCCATGGAAGACACCTTCCGTGCTAAGAAGATTGACATCTTCCTGAAATTGTATAGGCTTCATCCTTTGCTTGCTCGGTTTTAGCGAGTTAAGATCGGTTTAGTCAGAATAAAAAAAAAAAAGAAAAAAAAAGAAAGAAATCCTATTCTCAAACTTAAAATCCTTTATGACTGGGCATACAGGAACTCCAGAGGCAAAAGGATTGCCAAGAGAAACTTCAGAACCTTAGTATACACATCTGAATATAACAAAATAGTTAATAACTCAATAATCCATGACCATGACTCCCCTCCCCTGGCTCGGCCCAAACATAAAAGCCCAGAGAACACTTCGAAACATTAACCCTGACATCACCTGCACTGGGGCCCCGCTCACCTGTGCAATGACTCTTGGCTGAAGGTAGTGGCCCAGGAGGTGAGGGAAGCAGCCTGTGCCAGCCTGCAAGGCCTGCACAGTCACTCACACCACTGGTGTCCAGCTCCTCTGGGCTGAGATACCCAAATTCACCATGCAGTGCCTTGCCAGCCTGTTCATCACAGCTGTGGCTCACAGTAGGGTCAGGTGTGCTCCTTAGCCAATTTTTGGTCTTAAGTCTTTAAGCTGAGGGAATTGTCTGGACCAAAATAGAAAAGAAGAGTCCCTTTTCTGGGAAGGTGGGAGAAAGAAAGTCAAAGGCTTTTGCTTATGCGCAGCTTCACCATCCACCCAAAGTCCATCAGTTCCTGCCAGGACAGAACATGGAGAGCAGCCATTTCTGCGTGAATACTGGGGTGGGAGGAAACAAAACTTTTACTCCCACGCAGGCTCACACCCATGCTGTTCCTCCTTGGACAAGAACAGCTACTGGAGTCATACTCGATAACTTTAAGAGTTAATAAGCAACTTGTGTCCTTATTTTTTTCCAATTCAAGTGCCAAATGGTACCCAGCTACCCATCCAGTCCCAGAGAAGTGCCTTTGCTACCTGTGGCTCAAGGTCCAACCCAGGCCAGAGCACACCAGGAGAGACATGGGATGTGGCAAGACCGGGAGGGAAATGGGAGAGGGGAGAAAGCTGGAAGCAGGGCAAGGAAACTCCTGACATGAAGAAGAACTAAAGACCTGGAAGCTTACTGAGGAGAAGGCAGATGACCAAGGGAGTGAGGGAGCGGCCATGAAGCCTTTCCCCAATTCTTGTTCCCCATGGCTGCCCTCTGGGGAGGCATCTTCCCCTGCTTTCCGTCTGGCCTAAACCAGGATCCTGTGTAACCCACGCTCCTCTTGAGCAGGCAGCTGGGGCTTGCTTGAAAGGCAGGCCCAAACCTCACCCCTGGCAATCCTTGCTCCTGCCCCACTGCCTTCTGCCTGCCCCATTCCTCTGGTGCGGGCCCACAGCCAACACAGCTGCCACCCACCCATACTCTCTGGGGGAACCAGGGCAGAGGAGACAGAGCAGGCTGAAAGTGAAAAGAAAGATCCAGAGAACCTCAAAATGCAGGTGAGAAGAAGATGCTAGAAATACCTGGGGTAGCCCAGAGGAAGGAGCAGCTGGCAGGGAGGTGGTACAAGGTGGACTGTGAGAGGAAGCCCCATGGGAGCCAGGGAGGTCCCATGGCTCTGCTGTGTGCTCACCCAAATACCCACTCCCTACTTCACACAACCCACCCACACAGAAACCCTACTGCTCTTAGATCATTTATTCATATATTCCCCTGAACTGCACCAAATTGTATTAACTTGTTGCTCTACTCATGTTGGAAAGAAGGGGGAGAGAAAAAGTGAGACTTTTAAAATGCATTTCCTTCTACTCCCATCTTCCCAGATGCCTTTGAAGCCAGGCTTAAAATGATTTAGTTGTTTTGAAGGAAAAGAAATAAAAGTGGTTTCCTAGCAACAGGAGTCATGGTATTGGTCTCTGAGGAATCTCTCCTTGGTGTTTTCATGGCTTTACCCATTTACTAATATTGGAATAAAAGCACTCACATCATAGTAGTGTGATTTGTTTAAACAAGGACAAGCCTATATTGCGTTTCAGCAATGTAGATGTGGCAAAGCATGATCGTGAAAGAACTCGTGTTCATGAAAAAAGCAAAGAATTTCAAAACTGAAAAGCAAACAGCCAGCATACCTTCAGCAGGTGCAAATAGCTTTATTTCATTGAACCATACAGTGTATTATATCCCACCTGCAAACCTACCAAGATCTATTTCAAAACAAAAACCTAGCAGTACCTTGAACTGTGGAACAGTTAATTTTTCTAATATATTAAACTGCATTCCACAGGTTTCAATCCAGACATACCATTCGAGTCATTTGGCAAAACAAAAAAAAAAAATTAGGTGCTGTCAGACTTGGACTGTCTGATGGCTGATAACATATTAAGTGGGAGAAGGAAAGTGAATTAAATACCAATATTTGACCTGTCTGAGATGCTTTAGGGCCTTCTGGATACAACAGATGTAAACACATCAGGGGGATACATAATTCTTATTTTTGGAAAATAGTACTGTCTTGAGGAATTAACTGCTAGGAGATGCCAGCAAAATCAAGTGCTTAGTATTAAAATAAAGAGAACGTGCAGTTACATTAATCAAACTAATAGAAAGAGATATGATCTTCTATCAGAAGTGGCAAAGAACATTTCAGAAATGGCCATTGCAGGACTTGGTTGCATACCCTACTGAAAAGCCTATCAATTGTAGGAGCAGATTAACAAACTATAGTGACTATTAATTTGCTCCAGCATGGAAACACCTGTGGTTTTATTTATTGGAACTAACTCACAGACTGAGAATAACTGTATTATTTTGGAAAAGTAATTTCTTTCATTCTGATATTACTCTGAGAATGATTTTTAATGTTTGCAAAAGTGTCAAGAAGAATAATGAAACATAACATGTGCACAGAGAAATAACTATTTATACATCTGCCATTTTAAGGCCATCTTTGTTTCTCCAGGCTTTGATTATTTAATATCAAGATAAAGCAAACAAGTGCATAACTTTCATAGATGGGAAGCAACTCTTTTTATGCTAGTGACATTTCTGTTGGCTCTATATGAAAAAATAAGTACAAACTGATGAAAAGTTATCTGTAAAAAAAAATGCATTACCAAAATAAAATAATTGTACAAGCAAATATGGGGGATAAGAAGAAAAAAACAGTTGCCTGCTTCCTGCTGGTTCAAATCAGTCTTAAAATAGCTGAGAATTAAAATGTGCAGGGATTAAATAACAAATAAAGTAGGAGTAGGGCAGATGAGGAAACCATAACCTTCTATCTGCCCCAGCCCCCCCTCCACAAGATGCTGTTCTGGCTCATGTTAAAGCAAAGGTTTGCCTGGCTGTGCTAGGAATCAGGCTGGGGAACTGATCTAACTCCAAACAGGGGAAAGGGTTTGCTCTTCCCCTTCTCCTTTTTGGGGGAGTGTGGAGGGAGGGGGATCCAGTGAAGTAGATTTGGTTACCCCAAATCAAAAGCACACTTACCAAAGGAGTGGGAACAAGAAACAGATACTGTTTGTTGCCAAATATTTTTTTATTGTGAAATTATCATGTGAGACACTAACGTATTTAGGAGAGATTCCCAAAAGTCCCTCTGCAAAGTTCATCTTTCTTCTAACAAGCACATCTACCAGCCAGCATATTTTATAAGGCTTCCCTTGATATCAGAGCACCTTTGTAAGTGGCAATAAAAGCATTCCAAGCAGACATGAATTATCGTGTCTTGCCCAAACTAAAAATATAGAAATCTGTCCCTGTTAAAAAAAAAAAAGCAATATAGGGTAGAGCTATTTTGAAGAAGTGACAGTTTATAATTTTCTTCTTAAAATCTGCCTAGATTTATAAAGAAACATTATTCCTTGGTAGTAAAAGCGAAACGACCTATCAAAAAAGGATAGAAATACTGCTCAGAAGGGTTATTGAATTTTTCTTCGTTCTATGTTTTCAAAGAGAAAAAAAGCAAAGAAGAGAAGATAGTGATATTTCCCTTTGGATGACATATTCTTTTATCCAGATACAATGCTAGTTCAGACCCTGAGTACTCTAGTTCTGTTCCTTAGACCCATGGCTAAATGTGAAGCTGAATGACCTGGTAGAGGTCATTCCTTCTGAGACTGCAGAATTTGGTGCATACAACTGGACAATGCAGTGAATATACAGGATATTGGTCTCCTGGGCTAAAGGCACAATAGTAAACTAAAGGAAAAAATAGATCAAGAATCAAAGGGGAAAAAAATGTTTTGATAGAGGACAGTGTTTACCTGTTTTGAAGCACTTCTTGTTGCTATGAGCTCCAAGTAATGTAAACTTTACTTAAAGAACACCAGGGAACATAAGCTATCTTCTTGTTCATCAATTAAGTTTCTTAATACTGAACAGCGTAGCAATGCCTCTGCCTAAGAAAACAGCCCTGATACTTCTTATCAGTAATCTATTGCAGAAAAAAACTTAATATATCATGAGTGTGATGAGACTAAAAGCCATCATCTGTTTTGGAACTGTAGTTGTGTAATTGTGACTTAGATCAAAGGAGTAATTCTGTTTGCCTGAATTTTCATGTGATGTGAAATTAAGCAGCTTGCTCTTCAGTATTGATGTAGACAGATGCACTGTGTACTGACAGGATTCCGGGGAAGAAGGTACAAGCACCACTGATACAGCAAAAAGAAGATGGGGGAAAGGAAAGAAAAGATACTTAATACAGCTAGGGGACACTGACAGAAAAGTGTGACCTTGTCTAGATTTCCAATAGGAAATATTAAATTACATTTCATCATTTAACATATCTGTAACTTTCTGAGGTGATGCATAAGTCCCAAGCTCTTCTAAAACTAATTATTTCATATGCTGTTCTGAGACAAACAGTGACTTCAGCTAAAGTTGTGGCTAAAGGAGAAAGCCATTTGAAATCCAGTGCCAGACAAACATGCTGCATGAGTGCTGCATGTACTTCTGTTAGTGATGAGAGGCAGACATACAATAGTACCATAGATTTTATTTTTTCCACAGAAGTTGGCATACTGCAGTTTTTTATTAGCCTGTCTAATCTGTAATCTTGTTTTAGCAGTATCTGATTCTTAGCCCAATATCGTGGCTTCAATTCTCCTGTGATACTCTGCACATGTATTTTTTTGTAATGTAGAAGTGTGTCACATTACCCATATCACTATCTGCTTTTAGTAAAAAGTCCAAATCCTGAAAGTCTTTACAATATTTTCTAATCCTTAAGGTCACAATATTTCACTTGAAAATCTCCTGTAGCAACAAACTCCACAGAAACAATATATTACATTTAAAATGTTGGCTTATTAATAAATGCAGTGGTCCAAACCATTTGTATTCTACAGCAGCAGGAAATCTGGTGGGAATAAAATAATGTGACATAATAGCTTCTTCTCGTATAAACAAATACACTGAAATGGCATGCTTTCTGGTTTATGTGCATCCATTGAAAAGCTCCAATGTTATTTGGATGTTATAAATATAAATAATACAACTAACAAACAGCATATTACTACTGTTATTTATATTACTTGTTAACAGTAGCAATGGCAGCAGCAGCAGCAAACAATTTAATAAAACAGAGATATCAAAGCACTGTCATTAAAAAAAAAAATTCCCACATCATCCAGAACCAATTTTTTGTAGTAGAAGCTGAAATACTACATTAGTCAATTTTTTATATAACTCTTCAAAATCTGGTGCTACTAAATCATTTTAGTATGGGCATTGTGGTCAAAACTGAAATGGGTTATAAATCAGACATATCTTTTTATACTAGAAAAGAAGAGGCTACACAAAAGCTTTTGACTTCTTCAGCATTCAAACAGCAAGAAAACAAAATCTTAGGAATCATAGGGAAAGAAAGAGAAAACAAAAAAAAAAAGTGCAAAGGTATAAATCCATGGTGCAATTGCACGTTGAGTGTGAAGGTTTGGTCCCCTGTTTCAAGAGATGTTACAGGCATAGAATCATAGAATCATTTAGGCTGGAAAAGACCTTTAAAATCGAGTCCAACCATAAACCTAGCACTGCCAAGTTCACCACTAAACTGTGTCCCTAAGTCCTACATTTACATGACTTTTAAATACCTCCAGGGATGGTGACCCTTCCCTGGGCAGCCTGTTCCAATGTCGATAACCCTTTCTGTATTGGGCTTCTGTGGCAAGGTTTTGGTAGCGGGGGGGTTACAGGGGTGGCTTCTGTGAGAAGCTGCTGGAAGCTTCCCCTTTGTCCGACAGAGCCAATGCCAGCCGGCTCTAAGATGGACCTGCCGCTAGCCAAGGCTGAGCCCATCAGTGATAATGGTAATGTCTCAGTGATAACATTTTTAAGAAGGAAAAAAAGCTGGAGGATGGGGAGAAACAGCAGCCGGGGAGTGAGAACATGTAAGAGAAACAGCCCTGCAGACACCCAGGTCAGTGCAGAAGGAGGAAGAGGAGGTGCTCCAGGCACTGGAGCAGAGATTGCCCTGCAGCCCATGGGGAAGACCATGGTGAGGCAGGCTGTCCCCCTGCAGCCCACAGAGGTCCACAATGGAGCAGATACCCACCTGCAGCTCATGGAGGACTCCACACCAGAGCAGCTGTCTGCCCGAAGGAGACTGTGACCCCATGGGGGACCCACACTGGAGCAGTGTGCTCCTGAAGGACTGCCTGCCGTGGAAAGGACCCATGCTGGAGCAGTTCGTGAAGAACTGCAGCC
>JANZLQ010000056.1:198887-215841 GCA_026212715.1 Elanus axillaris | reverse complement strand
GGGGAGTGGAGGGAAAGTGTTCAATTCTGTAGCAGAAAAAAAGTTGGAAATTTCCTATCAGGAATTTCACTTTATATAACTGACCTTCATTTGCAAAGTTTTCAAATAAAATTGAAGTTGGGTATACCTGGACTCCTAGTTCCTTGCATACTCTTAGCAGACTGATAAAGAGCCAGAAGTCTAGCAGACAGAGCTTCCAAACCCCCAACTCTGCAACAGGGAGTATAAGGAAGATGACCAATCCAGGCAGTGGATGAAAATGTATGGAAATCCCCACCAAGGAACACAAAGTATCTTATTTCCATCAGAAGGTTAGTAAACACTTGCACTGAATCAATGTTTTATGAATTATGATGAGCTTGGTCATGTGATGTCAGGCTAATGTTTTTCTGCCTTGTAGTTTCCCCTTCGCTGTTTTTATTTATTATTTCATGAAGACCTTCCCAGGCTAATGTACCTGATTTCTCACCATAAACCAGGCATCTCAGCCAAAAGCTTTCATCTTTTCCAGAACGGGAGTAACCCAAAATGGGATTTATTGCATGGCCTACCAAATCTTACCTCATTCAGCATTCAAAAGAATATTCTCATTTTGGTAGCAGAAAGTCATTACTAAACCTCCTCAACAATTAATAATCCTGTTCCTGTGTGATGGATAACCAGTCATAATCACTTGACGTATTTTTTCCCACAGAACATTCTTGTTCTATTTCTTCCAGTATTAATCTACACTTTACCTGATGCACAGATATTTCACTTGGCATCACCTCATCAGATAAACAGATAAAACCCAACACCATTACTTGCTTTCCTTACTTTACCGGTGCTTCAGGTTTTCAGAAAGCCTTTTCCTGGTAATTCCCTTTCCCCTTTCCTTCATATGAATTGTTACTAAGTAATCACTAGCTTTATACATATTGTCTTCACATTGAAAGATAGTTCAAAGACACTATCTGCCTTTTCCATTCACTGCATGTTTTTCTAGTGGAGAGGATTATGTTAGGACAGTCTGTCATCACAACAATTCTCTCAACACCACTGCTTTAAACATCTCAACTGGCACAACATCAGTGTCTGCTACCATCCCATGTCTCATCATCTTAGCAACAGGAGTTCCTGCCACAACAATAGACCCTTTGAGGCAGTTATTTGAACATTCCTCCCCCTACAGTTTTCTTAGATATTTTTGCTGAATAGTTTTCCATAAAAACACTGCTGTCTGCTGATGACTTCATTATTCTTCTATCTATTACATTCAGAACCTGCATAGGTTTACAAATCCATATCATCTAGCCCAAAACTTAATAAGGATTTGGCTATAAGACCCCAGCTGTGCTCCCACTGAAGTACAAACTTTCTGTTGATAAATTTAGACATAAGCATAGCAATAAAATAAAAGCATAAAAGAAGTAAGAATGGATTTTTCCTCTGGAGTCTAAAAGATGTCTAGGCAAAATTAATTAAAATATCCAATGGCTTCATTCTATTCCACACATCACCATAAAAATATATATGTATTTTATATTCTAATATTAAATGCCCTATGGCTACAACTTTGATCCCTATTCTTTCTAATTTTTTTGTCTTATCGCCAGATCACTATAAATTAAACAAGAAAAGTGAGATCTGTCATACTTGAGAATCATTAGCTGTTGCAAAATATTTGTCCAAAAAGCATAAAATAACTCCGTATAGTAAAAGCAGAGATATTCCTTATTGTAATGCTAATGCCATTTGTCGCTCTCTGCGTAGAATTTCTATGTTCAGGAGGGAACAATAACCATATCTTAATCCTATCAGTGCCAAGGGAATTGTGTTAGTGCAAGTAACAAAAACATTACTTGCATTTTGCCTTTCACAATAATATTTCTTTTCCACATAGCCAAACTAATTCTGTTTGAAGTTCATAAAATATCTAAGAGGTGTTGAACAAAAGTGCAATTATTTAATCAGAAAAAAGGCTTATATTTAAAATATGTCCCCTTTGATTTTTTTTTCCTAATCATTGTACTAGCAGTCAGACCACAGAATGTGAAATCATTCAATTACTGCAAATATCTTTAATACGTGATGGAATCCCAGGTCACTAATTAACGGAGCATGGGCTAACTTAGGAAAAACAGCAAATCCATCCAGGTCATGTACAGTAACTAGATCAGAAATGTCTGTGATGCCAGAACAAAAAGACAACCTTACACTGCATTCATTTTTAAATAGGAAATGTATTTTTCATTTTTGAGTAGGAAATTCTGAAGTGCCATAATTTTTCATAGAATCAAAATTCTCAGAAGAGCAATATTGCAACCTCTCTGAAGAATTGTCTGTGCCCCTGTGCATCCCAGTTGTGGATTTTGAGTACAGATCACTCACTATATGTCAATGTGTTGCCCAAGTTCCCTTTCTAAAGAAATATACTAAATGTAGAACCTGTAAGATGGTTTTGGATGTTGTGGTTTTTTCTCCAGCATTAATTACATTGCATTTCTCAATAGTGACCTTCATTATAATACTTTGGAGAATAATAACCTACGCTAATAGCTAACTGTGAGTTTCAGAAGAGTAAAGGTACCTTTCTGAGTCATGGAACTGGGCACTCCACTCTCTGCAAGGTGCAGGATTAAGTCAGACTTGCTTATTGGCACTGTGTATGTGTTACAGTGATTCATCATTTAGTGTGAATCCCTGAATCCCTACATACATTATATTCCCAATCACTGTGTGGGGTTCCTGAAAATTTTCTAACTGGTGAGACATCTAAATGTTAACTTTAAATATCATAACACCTAAATTATAGTATAACCTATTCAATAACCATCAAAGCGTCTAAGCTTCCCTACAAATCTTTTGGATCATAATTAAATTGATCTTTGGAGCTCAACTAAAATCAATCAGGTCTGAAAATTTTATCTTACTGTACCAAAAGTAATCTCCATTATATTTCTTAATGTTCATATTTTGGGAGAAAATCATACACCAGTCATAAAAATTCATCTTTATTACATCCTCATATTCATAACGAACTCATGAGGAATATAAATCTCTGCTTTCAAGAACTGTGTACAATATAAAACGCATCTTAATTTTCTATGTGTGGGAATCCTTCCAGAAGGAATAATTAAAATTCAAGGCTGCATGAAAATAATGTTTTAAAACTCCTAAGCATTCATAGCATTTCTTTGAGTTTCTTTTTTTTTTTTTCTGGTGTTTTATTTATTTGTTGGTTTTACCTCATAGAAACATGCATTTCACCTCATCTAAAATAGTTTTTACCCCAGCAACGAATGTCTTCCAGAAGGCTGGCAGTGTTGAAGTGCTGATACAAAGAACACACATATTTACATTTTCTGTATTCCAAAGTGACCAGATAAAAACTATGGAAAAATTTCCAAAATATTTTTTAAATATATGATAAAATAGTTCTTTATATTTTTATTGTAGATTAATTTATGAAATAGAAAATTAGCTGTGGTTTCTAATTTATGTTATTTGTATGTTTACAATGATAACAGTGGTTATCTTAGTAGGCCCACAATGACATCTTGTGGCTACTCTGTGCTGATCTTTCAGGGATTAATATGATGAAAATTTCTACTGACTGTCCTAGAAATCTTTCCTGCATAAACAGAAAAGTTAACCTTGGTGAAGAGTCTGTGTAAACTTTTACAGTGGTGCCTGGTCTTTCTAACTCACGAGCAACCATTCCAGCTGCTCCACTTTTTGTCAGTGGAAGATTAATTAATGTCTCATATAAGCCATCTTTTGTGAAAGTGGCTAGACTACACTAAGTGACAGCTGAAAGACTTAAAGTTTTCAAAAGCTGATAGATGAGTTTAAATCTACAACATTAGGAAGATGGAAACTAAACCTGAGTAATTTACAAAGTCAGGTCCAAAATAAATGCTTTTGCATAAACTTTAGAAAGTTCTTGTTCTGCTTTTTTTTTTTGTTGTTTGGGATGCATGATTGTTATGTTGGTCAGCTAGTTGCACTTTTGTTTTCCATCAGTCCTCAAATATTTTGATCAGGTTTCCATTCTCATTCACTTCCCTTTCTGCAAATATGAATTGCAATAAACTTCTTGGGATATGAATGTATGTATGTATACCTAGAGCTATGCAGCAAATGTTGATGTTGCTATGTTATGTTAGCTGTCTACAGATTTCTCTGACTTACACAGTTTTGACTCCTTTACTGTACCTTCAGCAGCTTCTTAATTTCAGGTGAACTCTTTCAATGACAGTTTGGGTTTTTTTTTCCTTAGTCACTTTCTAGTAACTTGGGAAAAACAGTGGCCATGTCCCCTCCCCTCCTTTGCTAGTTCATAGCTTCTGAACTGAAAATGCCTGACAGAAGTTGAGGATTCATTGCAAATGTTTGTTCTAATATATCCTCAGATCTTACATAGATATTTACCCATTTAAAAGGTAGTTGTCTGCTTTTGGCTAGAACAGCAACTTTCTAATTTCACATTTTGTAGAGCCATATGCCTACATGAAATTAATAATATCAAATAATAATATAATTTTTCCATGGTTCACTGAGGAATTGTCAGCAGCATAACTTGATGTATTGTTTAATTTCATTTACTTTTGGAAGACCATTACATGAAAGTACCATGACAATTTCATAAAGGTAACCCAGTGCTCAAACTCTTTCCCTTTGACCTAGGTCACAGTGAACTATAAATATACCTTTACATATATATATATATATGCACATATATGTATATATCTCCATATATATATTTGAAGTGTATGTTCAGGGGGGTATTGGCAGGGAATTTACTGAAGACAAGAGTATTGCCCATCCTTTATTAAATCTAAAATTCATACAGCCATGCTTGATTTGCTTGAACATTATGTGTGGTAAATCTGATAAAATGCCTATTTATTGCTCTTCACTGAACACAGATAGTGTTATACAAGGTCTTAACTGAAGTATGGGATATGTAAAACACAGCATTTTGGCTCAGGGGGAACACTGGGGGAGTCATCAGTTGGCTGAGGGGTAGGAAATGGCATTATACTCCTTCCAGCAGTACAATGGGAGGTTCAGGGAAGGAGCTGGTAGGATGGCCATGAGCTGGTGACCTCAGATTTGCCAGTGGCTGAAAACTCTCACTGGAGAAGGAGTCAACATCAGACTGAAGATATGATCATCAGTTGTATCAAGAATCAACAGCAGCATGAGGTGAAGGCTGAGGCAGCAAAAGGGTTTTGGCAAAAAGAGGCTGCTGGAAGGCTGCAGTACAGCAGTGAACAGAAAAAGATGTGGAGGCATGATGAGACCACAGTTCCTTCAACAATTGCCAGTGAAGGTGCCCAAATATACCTATTACAAATGAGTGGGAATGAGTGGGAAGAATGGTGAGCTCTCAGTAGATGAACTTCCCCCCAAAATTATTGTAAGTGAGATTCAAGCTCTAGCTCTAACATGGAATTGAACCTCATTCTTGGTAGAAAGTAGCAGTTTTTCCGCTATTACTAGTGTGCAGCTGATGGACTAGGAATTGCCAGTGTTAAGAACGACTTGCTACTGCCAGCAGCATTACACTGCCTACTGATATGCTATAAACCATAAAGTACATGCTTGAAAACCTTTGGCAAAAAATAACTGCCCATATTTGTTATAAGTAATCTCATTTCTATTAGCTTCTTACTTGAGCTGATGAATAGCATATGCAACAATGCTAGCAAATAGCAGGAAATCATAGAAACATGATCAAATGTTTTGGAATGGGCCTCTAGAGGTCTTCTAGTCCAAGCTCCTACTCAAAGAAGGTCAAGTTGAAGTAAGCTGCTCAGAAAATCTCCGAGGATGGAGATCCTGACGCCTCTCTGGGCAATCTGTTCCAGTGTTTAACAGTGATTCTTCAGAGTAAAAAAATCTCCCTGCCCTTGCAGTTAACTTAAATTTCTCCATTTACACCATTTCTGCTAAACTTTGTTAGCTCACAAGTTAATAAATGAAAAGTCATATGTGTTTTTCACCAAGTTGGAACTACATTATTGTTTGTTCATTTACTTAAACTGGCATCCAAACCAGAAAGAAGATAGAGCAAAATTTTTCTAACTCTACATTTGGAGATGCCTTAGACATCTGCTGGCAATCTTCACTAAGGCATATGCCAGAAGGTGCCACTCTTCTGGCAGAGGTACGAATCCAGTTGCCTCAGGCACTTTGAAATTCAGGAAATGAACAGTGTTGTCCCTTGGTTCCCTAAGGACACCATTCCAATATGCACCAACAGACAAAAAGGAATTCATTTGGAATTGCCTGATTAGGCAGAAAACGACCACCTTTTGCAGAGCAGCCTTATGCAGGGATTTCAAACCACTCACAGGCAACCAGCCTCTTGACATATATGAACAGGCACAAGCCCAGGGAGGTCTTGTTTGACAGTAATTGTGCATGTGTTGTTTTGATTTGCCAGACAATAGATTGTCACTATCAGCTGACTGGCAGCTAACATCAATCAACTCATTAGAAGTCCTTGGCTTTCCATCCAAGCTACTCACAAGATCTGGCCAAGAAGGCAGGCAGTCCTGGCCTTGCATTCCCCCTCAGGATACCAGCATCGGACCAAGGGAAGTATCGTGTTGGTGGGGTGGTAAAAGTTAGAAGCAAGATTTAGATGAAGGCATGGTTTGGGGTCCCACTGCAGTCACGAATAACAGGAGTGAGGAGGCAGGAAAGAGTATGGAACTGCATTACTGTTACTGTGAAAGAGGGTGCCATGGTTTAACCCCAGCCAGCAGCTAAGTAATACACAGCCGCTTGCTCACTCCTCCCCCCTCCCAGTGGGATGGGGAGGACTATTGAAAAAAGAAGTAAAACTCATGGGTTGAGATAAGAACCATTTAGTAACTAAAGTAAAATAAAATATACTACTACTAGCAATACTAATAGTAATAATAATAATAGTAATGAAAAGGAATATAACAAAACAGACAAACAAAAATAAATAAACCCCAAGAAAATACAAGTGATGCACAATGCAATTGCTCACCATGTGCTGGCCAATGCTTGAGCAGCGAACTGTCCCTCCCAGCCAACTTCCCCAGTTTATATACTGAGCATGACATTCTATGGTATAGAATATCCCTTTGGCTAGTTTGGGTCAGCTGTCCTCGCTCTGCTCCCTCCGAGCTTCTTGTATACCTGTTTGCTGGCAGAGCATGGGAAACTGAAAAATCCTTAACTTAGGGTAAGTGCTACTTAGCAACAATTAAATATCAGTTTGTTATCAACTTTGTTCTCACACTAAATCCAAACCACATTGTACCAGCTACTAAGAAGAAAATTAACTGTATCCTAGACAAAACCAGGACAGAGGGGGACTAGCAGCATGTATACAAACCCCAGGGTAAACTGCATTTGAGTACACCTCATCCAATCATTTCCTCACTAATGAGCAAGTGAAAGGCTCAAGTTCACTTCCTACACTTAAAAACAAAAAGAATAAGGAAAAAAAAAAGAAAGAAAAAGACAGAGAAAATGAAGAAAAAAAAAAGAAAAAAGGGGGGGAAAGGGGGAAAAAGGAAAAAAGGAAACATGGGATTGTCCTAGCCACCAGGTCATTTATATAGCTTTCTACAGTGTAACACATGCTTCCTGTGCTTCTTGTTGAATCTAGTGAAGAGTGTAGCCAAGAATATGAGCATCACAGGCCTAGGTATGGTGCTATACACTGCTACAGCACATACTTGAGAAGGCAGAGCCCATTTCTGACATTTGTATGTTGTGGATTGATTTTTGGTTTTGTTTTTTATAAATTAAAAAAATTACAAAGTTGAATAAAAAAAGGTCTGATCTCAAGATCACAAAGAGAGCATGGCTTCAAGCCACCTCAGTTTCTTCCCCAACCTTTGAGGAGGTTTCTTACAAAACACACAAATTTCTAAGAGATTTACTAAATTATTGCACCCTCCACAGGAGGTTTCCCTATATTCTAGAATTCAAAGCCTCCATGCAACCTTAAAACTGACAGGTCCTTAGAAAGCAGTCCTATATCTATTCACTGTAAGGCAGGTCCTAATCAGGTCCCACCACTTTGTGTAACTCTAACCTTTTGCCGAAATCTTATTCAGCACACAAAGTTCCAAAAGGACTGCGATAAGGCATGAGTGGGTGCAAACCTGATGGAACAGTGGGATTTCATAGCTTCACCAACCTTTCTTGTCACAAGGGAACCTGTGCCAAGCCTAATGCCCATGCATACAGAGGTAAAACAAAGCTGTCTGCCCATCTTGAATAAATGCACTATTTCTTTTTTGGACTCCTCTTCATATAAACCTAAAAAACCAGCAGTGGTATCTCATGCTGTAACAATAGTCAAAGTAAAATCTAGCTGAGGTTAATCTTGCTGACTCAGAATCAATCTGAAGAACAGGTTTCCTCCAAGGCTCAAAATATTGTCATCACAGAAGCACATCTACATCACCCATGGGAATCTGCTTATTTTCTATACCTTCATTCTAATCTCTGGAGTGCAAACTGTAAATGCTCTATAAGGACAGAATGCCCCTCTTATCTGCTTCACTCACAGATGTTTGATATCATAATCTAAACTTAACCTTTAAAAGGAAAGAGTGAATAATAGACTTCATTAGACTTTATTGCTATTGTAAATTGTCCTGTGGTGCACAAACTATCCTTTTATTACTTTCCTGATTACAACAAAATTGCACTTGTCTGTTGTATCAAAGTTAATGACCCAGTAGTGTTAACAGAATTGCTAACAGCTAGTAAAAGTGTTACTAAGTAATGTATCCAATTAAATAGCTTCAATTAATGTATTTATGTCTTACTGATAATAAAAGTATTCTGCCATCTACAAGTAACTTCCGTCATGAGTAAGAACTGCAGAAATTTTATCCTAATGCATCTTTTTAGTAATAGAATTGTCCAGTATAGACCATGATTCAGAAGATCAAGAGCAATACTTTTAAAATCAAACTTGTAAGATAAATGATGATAAAGATGTGAATAGTAGTTACTAGAGCCACATTCTTGAACATGCAGTTTATAGGCAGCTTCAGAATAGACTACTGAAAAGGATGTTTATAGGCTTAAAAACCAATGAAAAGTATGCAGTGGACATTTGCAGTGTTATAGGGAAAAGAATATAAAAACAAATGTAAAATGCATATCTATATGACCTGAATTAAACATATGGTGCTGCTTATGACTGGAACTCGAGTGTGTCCCTAGCAACCAGATAAAAGAATAAAACCAATAGAAATGGCACGATAAAGGCATAATACATAATTAATAGGTGCAGGATGAGTAAATGAAGGATCCACAGCTCAGATCCAGGCTGCTGTGTGGTTGTAACTCTTTGTCACTTAATTGGTCACCTGCACTCATACCAGTCCGTACACTTCCTACCTACTCTGTTATCCTAGTGTAGATTAGTGGGTGGTAACTCTGGTGTCAAGTGGAGTTTTGCTGATGAGCCAGTCTGATCACACCAAAAGAGGTGTGAATGTCTTCCTGAGCTAGCCAGACCCTGAGGGGAAAGTGTATATTGGCTCAGCCCAACACAGAGTATAAAATCTGAGCAACCAACAAAATTACCTTAGAAGAAGGTAGAGGACTTGACTAAGCTTCAACTTATGTATTCCTCCCAGCTACTGGGGAGGACCAAAGTTGAGATAGTGAGCATATAGACAAAGGTAATGGGAATCACATCTGTATAATGATCCAACTGTGTATTGCCATTGCTATATTGTGCTTACCCTGTGATTTCAATACATTGCTGTATCATGCTGCTAAATGAAAATCATGTGTAGCCTCAAACATCTTCAAATAAGTAAATGTGGTTTTAAAATATTAACCCCTTCCTGTGTGAAATATCTAAAAGAATCTGTTCAGAGAGTATTGGACCCTGACATAACTTGTCATAGTCATGTAGAATTAACCTAAATTGGAAAATTGTGTGCTCGGTTTACAAACAGGCAAATGTATGCAAGTCTCTTCTTGATTTGATTGCGGCACATGCCTCTTCTTCTTGATTTAAGTCATTATATGAAGTATTTCTTCCATTTCTAGATGGCATGTAGCACAATACACAGTTAAATTCACATGGTTGATTAGCACTCTGGTTCTAATACCATTAGTATTCTGTTTCCTGTAGCTCTTGATCAAGCCAATGCTTCATTTCCTCCTTAATAACCAAAAGCTTTTAAAATCTTTTTTCAAATAAGCAAGTGGGCAAGCTCTGAAGTCATTTGTGTCTCTTCTGAAATAAGAGTACTAGCCAAACTAAGCAAAACATTCTAGTAAAAGAACTCATTAATACCGTGAAGAAGTAAACCATTTTATTCCTACTATACTTAATTCATAATTTCCTTAGATCTGATTTATGTGTATTATAATTGTTTGCATTTAATTTTGTTTTATATTATGCTACAATATCCATCCTTATTTGGATTCAGCATTACAAGATGAACCTTTACTTTTATAAACCAGCATATTTTTCCATAATTATAAAACTAAAATGTTCAAGTTTAAATCCAGAATAATAAAACATTAGGCAAATGAAGCATAAGATCAATTTTAAATCAAACAAAGTGAATAATATTGAACTCTTTCAGGACCAGTGCTTAATAACCGTTAGGATTAGACTGTTTAAGTTATTAAAATAAGTCTACATTGTATCGTACATCACTGGGAAAAGCTGTTTTGTTTTCATGAATAATTTATTTGAATCCCTGACTTGTAAGGTGAAATTTTGCTTCCATAAAATTTGTAAAGAAGTACAAACTATAAACTAAGTCCTGTACAAAGCAAACTTCTTTATATGAAACATCACTTCATCCCCACCTTGTGGAAATTTTCTGCATACACTATTACTTGGTTCAAAAATAAACTTGGTATGATCTGAACCATTCTGGTAATGTAGCTGTAGTATGTAATGTATCAATAGACATCCTCTTAAATTCACCTTGTCATGGAGTTTATAGCCCCCAGATTAGGTTTTCATTTAGATGAGCCTGAGCTTAGTCTGTTTAATAGAGTCACCAGGAGAGGGGAAGAGAGGAGAGGAGATCATAGTATCAGAGCAGGTAAAAACTCAAATTCAGGTTTTGTTCCAAAGATTATTGACTCCAGACTTGAATCTGAAACATAGATACTGAGAGATGAACTGAGCTGAAGTGATATTGTAGGATGTTGTAGGATACTGCTGTATTTTTGAGCATTAATCCTATCCGTCCTCAAAACAACTCACTGAAGCATGGAACGGTTCATTTACACAAAAAGAAAGCAGAAACATGGAGAAATGACATTAAAAAAAAATCTGACCTTGATCTGGAGGTAAGGGTCCCGCAGTGTAAAACTTGTTTAACTGACAGCTCCCCTGTGAAGCTGCCTTCTCCCAGTTCTCTTCTGGCACTGAAAATATATTTTCCTCTGGCATTTAATGGTTTGGAAATGAAAGCAGAAATGCAGACCTAGAGTGATGCCTGGGATCACTGCATTTGGTTCTTTGCTGCTATAAAAAAATACCATAGAACTATTTCAAAATTACTATTAAGTCCTGTTTAATAAGATATTAATTTTTACTTCTCTTTTCCCGTTAGAAGGTTGTTACAGAAAATCTTTACATTAAAGGTTTGGAATCTTTTTTTTTTTTTAATTTCCAGCCTAAAACCCTGATGGTTAACTTTTACCTATTTATTCTTTTACCAGTGTTAGCTAACAGACTGAATAACTACTTCTCCTTCCCTAGTATTCACTGTCATACAAGTCTTCTGTTAGAGACAAGAGGCATATCCCCTCAGTTTTTGCTTTGCTTGGCTGAATATGTCAGTCTCTTCATGCTTTCTTTTCCATTTACCTGGTCATATTTGAAACATTTCCATACATTTTTGCTAGAGCCAACTCCTTTGAACTACACACAGTGTTTTAGCTAAGACCTTACACAAGGTAATTCTGGTATCATATTAAAGCATTTCTTCTCAGTTAGCATAACAACAGTATCACAGTCCTGCAGAAACTCTGTCCACTCTGCCTGCATTTGATATGTTTGGAATAGATTTTTTTTCTTCTTGAATTCTTCTGTTTTCCCTTACTCTATTGGTAAAACTTGGTGTGGTTGGTGTGGGACAGAAGAGAAACAACCAGCAGAAGAATGAGGGAAGGGAGTTTCACATTAATTTTGAGCTAAGAAAATACCATATTTTAAATGATTTTTTCCTAATCTTTGTTCTGTGTGGTTTCAAATCCAATATGTGTAGTAAATATGGTATTGCTTATTTGTAAGACTACAAAAAAGGAGCAATTTTACTAGTCAGGTAAAAAAACCAAACTAAGCTGAAATAGTAGTCTTAATATTTTTGTAACCAGTATATTTCTTTCTACTATTCTTTATAAGTTATTTTTCATTTCAGCTTAGGGACAAATAAGAAAAAAAAAAAGGGTGATTTTTTTTCTGACTTCAGTGAGAGACACTGTTTTACTTCTTGTATAAGGCCTTCCAGAAGATTTTAAATCTCCTGCTCCAAGCTATATCTTAATGGAAAAATGTCAAACCTTTCAAAAGCGCTATTGAGAACACAAATTACTGACACTATAAATGCTAAGAAAAGGAAGATTATGTAAACAAACAAATAGAACAAGGCAAGGGGCCGTTACCTCAAGTGAGCCAAGTAGTACAGACTGGCCATATCCATACTGCATAGCTCTTGACTGCATCTCTCTGTCAGCCTGTATATGGTATCTTTACAGCTCTATAACATAATTTTCTTTAATTATTTAAAGTTCACAGAGAAAGATATAAAATGAAGGACATATTGTAATCCATCAGAATGTTTTTACATGGAAAACTGAGGATGGGTGTTATAGACTTTATACGCAAGCATGGAAAAATAATGGCAACAAATTTGCTGGGTTACTGGTAAGGGACTTTGTAAAGTGACAGGCCAAACCTGGCACAATGTCATCCATTTTGCCTCATGCACACCATACCAGGAACTGTATTTTGGCATTGTCTGAAAATATATCGGCTGACAAATCAAATTAGCAATTAAGCAAAATGAATAACCAGACATTCACTGCTCAGGTTCACCTTTCACTTTAATCAGAATGTAATCTTAAGGGCAAAACATATAAACTGGCTTCCTGTGGGATATTGTAATTATATTTTCAGATATGGAAAATAATACTTCATTGATGCACTGCTATGAGCTCAACAAAGCATCAGTGGATGGTGGATGGTGGCAGAGGACATTAGAAGCTCAGGCTTAGGCTTGTAATAATCCTCTCTCTGATGCATTGGAATACCGGTGATCTTTCTTTGGGGTTTTGTTGTTATTATTGTTTAATTATAGAACAATGAACACCTAGAGGTTTTTTTCTCTTTTTCTGTGATAAACCTCTAAAGACCTCTCTCATCTATCTAAATCTGCAGGAAATCTGAAAGGAGGTCTGAGACGCCTTTCTCAAACCACATATAACCACCAGGACCAGTGATCTGAAGGGAACCACGTTCCAGTCACCACATGATTGTTGCTTGGCAGACAGGGCTGCTGCCACTCCTCTCCATCTTACAGAGTTAAAGAGAATCTTCTTGGTTTTATTCCTCAATTCCTAATTTTTTATTCATGCTGTGAGAGATTTGCAGTCTTTTGATATCCTGCTAGGGAAAGGGAGAGATCCCTGCTTCCATCTCTTCTCAGCTGAGTTAGTATGCCACCTTCATTCTGGCTAAAGCAGCATTTTGACAGCTGCCTTTTTTTTTTTTTTTTTTAATAGCACAGCTGTGTGCTTGCTTTTATGGTGGTATGTAAGCAAGAGATTTGGAGAGTGGCAGACATGTAAGCATATGTAGAGCAGAAACCTAAACAGACCTCCAGCTGACATTCTGGCATAGCATCTAACCCCATAAATTTTTTTATCATATGAGTATTTGCACAAGTAAAGAGACAATACAATTAACATATCATTGCCATTTTTATATCACTATTAAATTAGTCAGAATATTAGGGTTTGGCATCCTCTTTCAGTCCCACAAACAAAATCTCCTGTACTTGCTTAGAAACTTTCAGACACTGAATACTTTCACTTTTTTTAAAGCCTGTTTATAAAGTACAATATTACAAAACTGACACAACCTGTGAGCCACAATGTGTGACAACAGCAGGCGGCAGCAAGAGATCTGGGTTTAGCCTTCAGGAAAAAACAGTGGTCACAAAGCATTAATACAGTGGGTGAGCAGTTATTTCTACTGGAGTGACTCCTTTCATGAAAATAGCTTCCTTTAATCCGAACTGTTATTTGGGAAAATGTTCCCCAAATGTTGTCAGTTGAAACTGAAATAAAATAGTTTGGTTTGGTTTAGTTCTACTTAACCCAGAGCTCCTGACATGTTTCATTTCAAACTGATTTTAAAAATTCTGAGACATTACACTGTTTCCTTAGGTTAGCACTTTGGGTAAGAGGTAATGTGAGCTTTCATAGTCTCCTCAGCTAAGCTCCCGAATGCTGTGAAAGTCGTGTGAACATCGGTGTTATGGGCCAGCCAGCTCTGACAGCCAAGTCTGCACTGCACTGTGGCAGTCCTTCAAGGAGATACTGGCAGCTTGAGTTACCATTCATGTGAGGAAAAGCAAAATAATTTAATGACCAAATAAAATGTTTCAATTTCAGAAATTCTGAAATAGAATGTAATAAAAATACAGAAGGACACGTTCACACAAAGCAGAAGTATATGTATTTTTAGGGTTTCCTCTTTTTTGAAAATTTTTGAAATTTAAATTATTCCATTTACACACACTGAAACAGCAACATTTCTGAATTTCACTGATTTCTGGCTACCACTTCCCTCTGCCTATTTTAGTATCCTCCAGCTAACCTGAACAGACCAGAAACACTCATAAGGCACTAGGCAATCTTTCATAATTTTCATTTGTTATGTGTGTCATATTTGTATCGCATAGCATCCTCAGGCCAGCACAATTTTGTGCTTATTGCTAGACAAACCTAGGATAAAAAAGGCATTCCTGAGAGCTGGAAAACTGTATAGAGAAGAAGATGCAGCAGACAAAAGGAAACTAGGAGATAACACCTGCCAGCAGGAAAGGCTACATGCACATCATCACCTATCAGGAGCCAGAGAACATCCCCCCTTTGAATGAAACGCTCCACGGACAAGTAACATAGGAGACAATTCCTCTTACCCAAAACAAAAGGACAAACCAGAGAGGCCAATAAGGACAACTGGGATGATTACATCACAAAATGAGCAGATATCAGAAGAAAAGTACTGGTGTTGCCTTATCCTCCACCTCATAACAGAGAGACTCCTAAGATGGATCTAGGAGGCTTCAGCATGAGCATCTGCATTATTTCTGGCTGAAAGCTGGAGAAGCTGTGTGCTTCCAGGGAGCCTGTTAAGTTTCCTCCTGGCTGAGCAGCAGTGTAGGGAAACTCATTTTCCTTAAAGGATATGTCACCTTTTGATAACACCTTTTGAACCTAAAAGCAAACATTTGCACTATATTTCCTTGGTTTTGTTAGGTTTAACTTTTTCATTACTGTTGCTATCTTCGTAATTGAAAAAAAAAAACAATTACCAGCAAGTGGTACCAGCCTAATCACACAGACTAGAAATCCCTTTGTGGATTTCTAGAAATCCCTTCAGTGGTCCATTAATAGGTTTTGGAAATGTGAAGACTGTGTCTCAATATCGTAAGATATTTTCCACTTCCAAAGTCATGGAGTAGAAAAGCACACTACAGAAGACAGGGTAAACAGTAGTATAAAGAACATTTACGTATTTATGGAGAGAAATGACCTTTGGGAATGCTTGTTTTATTTCCTGTAATTATATGCTGTATAAATACTTAATACTCTACACTACTTTTCTAAAATATGGCAGAGAAATCCCATCAGATGTTTAAAATCTTTTTGCTGCTTGCTATAATTCTGATGTTACATATAAATTAAAAAATAAATACTCTTATTTCGTTCTGCTCTCTATTCTTATGTGATCTTCTTCCTCAGTCTCAATGACTAAGTCACTTTGCAGTGACCCATAGACTTATAGAGGAAGATCTTTCAGCTTACTTTTTGCTTTGTATTTCAGCCTCATTACAGGTGTTCCCAGATGTCTTACTGTCAAAAAACACGTAATATGAGTGTCTCTTGACAGCTCTTTTTTTTATAATTTCAAGGTCCCACGGAATTTGTAAATTGTCCACAACTGCTTTCTCTCTGGACTCATGTCCAGGATCTCCAAATACTGTTAAATAGTTTCACATATCTCATCTCAATGTCTGTTTGCACATCTTTTTTCCCCCAATATTTTCCCGCTCATTCAAATCTGCCCTCTAGTTCCGTATCAGACTGGTGATTATCTGCCCCCTTCATTGTGTTTCCCACTGTGGCCCTTGTTCTGGGCATGACCCATCCCAGCTCTGTTTCCACTCTGAGGGGTCCCTGCTACATCACATCAAGTTCTGATTTGCTCCCATCCCCTTCAGGCCCTTAGTTGTTGTTACCCTGTTAACTCCCATTTTGTCTTGTTTCTTCTTTTTTTTATCACGTACTCTTCACCTTACCAGCAATACCCATTTGCCGATTTTTCCATCAATTGCTTGGCGTGATCATCTGTTCCATTGCCTGCACCAGTTCTTTGGAATAGTTTGCTCTCCTCCATCAAAATCAGCTATGAGATAAGCGTACACAAGTTAGCAAAATGTTTAACAGTGTATATGTAGCACAGCTGGTTATGTGGCAGTTAAGGAGAGCATAAGTACTAATATATGGAAAATCTAACACACCAAATAAAATGATCAGACAAGTAGATTTTAAAACTATGTGCTGACAGTCCCTTCACTTGCATTTAGTGCCAGAAGCCAAGTCCCAGGACTCCTTCCAACTGCAGAGGCTGCAGAAGTCACGACGACAGGAGTGCAGAAAGATATTTCACACATTTGGGGAATGGGGC
>JANZLQ010000056.1:148751-184342 GCA_026212715.1 Elanus axillaris | reverse complement strand
TTGACCCCATAGGACAGCATAAGTCTAAAAAAAAAAAACCAAACAAACAAACAAAAAAAAAAACAAACCCAAAAACCCAAACCAAAACCCCAAATCAAAAACACAACCAAAAAAACCCCAAAACAAGCAAAAAAAAAGAAAAAAGAAAAAGAATTCAATCAACTAATACTACTTAATGCATTATCATGCCACAAGTAACTATAGTATTACCCTCTACTTACTACAAGAATTGTTAAAAATTACTGATGATGCATGACTAGTAATAGTACAAAGAAGAGTTTTACTCAAGAAGTTTTATTAGAAATGCACTTACACTGAGAGAGAATTCACAATGGTCCAATAAGTGCACAAAACTACCTAAGATTTTTAACACTGACAAAAATGTCTTGTCAGGCTACATCACTTTAAAAGACACTTTACAGCATTCTTGTAGCATTAGAAATAGGCAAAAAAAAAAAAATCCACCAAATTTGGTCCAATAATACTGACTTTTCTTAAATAGGTTTTTTTGTTTTGTTTTTGATACAGGTAATTTTTTCAAATTAAGGTGACCTATCTTTCTGATAACATTTTCCTATCAAAATAAAGGTTCAAATATATTACTACACTTTCAAATAATAAGCTCTGTAGTGGTCTTTCACCTTACTTTAACATAATACAGGTAAACCAGTATGTGTAGGAAAGCTAGAGGCCAAGCTATAACATTTATGGAAGTCTCCTTTAATATATCTTTTACAGTTCAGACAGGTGCAATCCATTTAAATTTTTAAAGCAGGTAAAAAGACATCTGACTCCTATGGTCACTGTATTTTTGATATATTACTTTCATAAATGTAGCTAAGCAGCATTTTCTTACATCATCACATGAACAGCTTCAATTGAGCATAACCATCAGTGAATTGAAGAGAGATCATTCTGTAAAAAACTATGGATAACTATATCACTTAATTAACAATTGTCTATATACCATAACTCTTTAACAGGTAGCTGTAGTATTGAATTCCTTCAAAAGGCAAGTGGCCATGCATTGTTAGCACCACGGTCTGCATGCTCACAATACAAACAGGAATTATCACCCATGGAACTTGGAACAAGAGAATATTCTTTAAAAACATCAATAATAATACAATGTTAACAAAGATAAGAAGCACTTTTTTCTTTTTTTTTTTCCTTTTTTTCTTTTTTCTCTTTTTTTTTTCTCTTTTTTTTACCCACTATTACAAATTTAGAAATTGCACCTTTGATTGTTTAAAACGTTCTTAGGACCTTCGTTCAAGTTGATCAGGGTCCATCTGGCAAGTTTTCCAAATATAAAGGAAAGTCATCAGAATGTTTTCTTTATATATTGTACATCATGTACAATGGTCCCTTTGAAGTATACCTGTAGTTAAAGTAGTTAATTGAACTCAAAACTAAAAAGTATAAAAAGCTACTTTTTTCCAAAAACATATAAGAAACAATGCAAAAGGTGTTATGCATAACACATACAAAGTGATTAAAAAAATCAAACACATATTTGTATTTGACAATAGTTTAGTATCCTTGATCTAGCAGAACTAATTAGCTCAAGAGGATTCAAGAAAGGCTATTTAGGAGCTTTGTGGTAGATAATGATCACACAAAGTAAGAACTAATTAAGAAACCAAGTGCTAGACAACCAAGAATTGTACATGGGTGATATGTAAGTCACCCAAACTATCTTTTGTGAGAAGCACTTGCAATTGTTTTTAAAATGGTTGGATGGCCTTCAGTTAAACAACAAAGCATTCACGTTAGAAAGTAAGACAAGGTTTCCTTTATGTGTAAGCATTGAGCCGCTCTTTAGAGCGAGTCGAATGAATATCATGGAGCTCTTGTTCCTCCTTTGATTTAATATCCTCATATTTTTGCATTCTGCAAGCATCTTTCACATAGGCCCAGTTGGCAGACAAGACCATGAGATAATGGACCTGTAAGAGAAGTAACACAGGGTTAGGAACCAACAGAGCTAGTCAGAGTAGAGTAAGTTGAAACTTGAAGACTACAGGACAGAGATTGGGTTTTCATCAGAACGAATTAAGCCTTGTTAAGTCAAGAAGTAGTACAGCAACATGACATGAAGTTCAAGCTTGAGCTTCGTTAACCCTCAGATTACTCACCTCACAGCTGTTACCATTACAGTGACTAGGAGTTGGAAGCAATGGTTAAAAAAAAAGTAAAAGAACTGAAAAACCAACAAATATGCCTGCTTTACAGTGTTTGTTAAAGCAGTTGCTTAAGATAGAAATATGCCATAGACACATCCGTCATCTTATGATTATGTATCTAATACAATTACATAAAGATTTGCATTTTCTTCCTTATTAAAGTTAGTATTAGCTTTCCATTTAGCCATGATTTCTTTCTTTCATCTACAACTCTAGCTATTTTGTCAAAAATAGCTGATTTAGGAAAAAAATTGACAAAAAAGTGAAAAATATGTTCAGCTACACAAAATGTGACAACATTTAGTTACAAATAAACTTGAGGTCTTAAAAGGGCAAGCACCTTTCACCATTTAATTTAGTAATTTTATTTTGCTGTTATATTAGTTATACCACAATTTATTTATGTAATTCCTTGAAATGTATAGAAACAAAATAAGTGATTTGTATGATTTTAGAAGACAACTTCTGTATACATCTTGAACGGAGCAGAAACAAAGTTCATGTTCCCTGTAAATTTTTGAATGTGTAAAAATATATTTATTTATTTAAGAAAAAAAAAATTAAGAGCTTTCCAAGGATTCCATCCAAAAACAAAACTAAAAATTACCTGAAAAGGGGAAAAAAAGCCACAGCCTGTGATTATTATACAACTTATTGTGAGTATTGGAGATTGGACCTGACTCACTTGCAGCCAACACAAATCACTGGATGAGCTATGATAATAGACTCCCAAAGAGCTTGGTCTATTTATGTTAGCAAATGGGGACAACAGAATGCCTATGAATACATCTGAGGATTAAACACCAAAGGATATTGGCAATATTGTCACATGAACAAATGTTTTTCACATGGCTTTGAATAAATTTAATCTGAAAGTCAGTGAAAGGTATCTTACCAGTAGAAAAATTATGTTCTGCAAATATTTTCCATTATAAATAGAGCATGTAAAACACCCTAGTTATCTTTGAGATGGAGCTTAGTAGTTTATAAAAAAGACATGCTATGGCTGCCACTGACAGAGCTTAACAACCAGTAGATGTCCAGTCTTCTGAAAGGTGGCAATGATAAACAACTGATAAATTTTAACATAACACCAATACAAGGAATGAAGCTGGGGCCTCCAAAGAACTGCTGCCACAAATCATTCAAAACTCCTCTTTCAGGGGCCAGCAGTCACATGCTATCTGCCTTCAGTCCCTTTTGGAGTTAGTTTGCTTAGTCTTCACACTTGTGGCCATCTACAGTGTAAAGGCTACTTCAGCTGTGTGTTAGAACTGTTCTCTGGTCCACTTCACTTTCCCAAGCCTGGGCCTTTCAGGACATCTGCAGACTTTGAAAGCTTTCCTTCTGAAGGTGGACCTCAAATGTCCTACCTTCAGTCTGCTGGATCTGCTTGCAAGGAGCCTCTGACCTTCTCAAAACTTGTCTCCCTCCCCTCCCTGTGCTCTGTTGGCTCTGTATTCAGCCAAAAAATAAAAATGTTCAGTACCAGTAGTATTCAACTGGTTTATTCTAGGACTCTCTGGACATTTATTGCTCCCCTAGCAGGTTTTCAGATACTTTCTGATGAAGCACCTCTTAAACTTCTGTTAATCAACTGCCCCAGAGGCCACAGATAATTTCCTGAAATCAGAAAAATTCCACCACTCCCTAAGAAATTGAGAAGCTAAACTAGGATTCAATTACTGGAAAATTGAATAGAGTAATCATAAAAACACCCTGAGATTATGCAAATTCTCCTTTTCATATTGGACTGTTGTAGATATACGAGTATGTTAGATTCAGACCAAATGAACAGAACCAATTTAGTACGTTCTTTCTTTTTTAGAAATGCCAGTGTTGGCTTTTTCCACAAATGTTTCGTGGCAGCTGTTGCTGATTAGTTCAGGCTAATGTACATTTTTTAATCTGGATAATTAAGATCAAGGAAAGCATCCTGAAACCCTTCAAAGGACCAAATATTTCTGGTGTCTTTTTTGTCCTGGTGGTTTATGGGAAGATTTCACCCAGGTAATCCCTATCTGAGGAATCCAGACTGAGTTGAGGAGCCATAAAATAGGAAGAAATCTTCAGAGAATCTGTCCTCTAGGAAGAAGACTACAGATAGTAGTATTTTGACATATCTTTAGGAGTTTCTTCATATCTACGGTACAACACTTGCAGCACAACCCATGATGACAGTGCAAGTGCTGGAGATGGCAGCATGTTTTACTCTGGGACATGCTCTGGTCATAATTTAGCACACAGGAAAAAGAAACACCTTGTATCTAACTCAGCTATTCCAAAAACATTCACTATGGCAGACTCTGGATCAGGCATTTCTAGATCGAATGAAAGACACTAAGGCCAAATCCCCACTCCACTAAATGAAATGCCTTAAATTTCCTCCACAGTAAAACTCTTGAGAAAAACAAAAAGAAACAGGCTTGTAATCCTAATAATTCTATCATCTCAGACAATTACAATTTGCATCCAATGAAAACACCAGTGCTGGTCCTTTGAGAGTAAGATTTTAATCAAAAAATACAATCTGATCCTCAAACAGATTGTAGGCATGAGAATCCTAGAAGTGGGGGGTATCTGAGCAGTGTACTCGCATCTTCCTGAGCTTTTAAAACACATCTGGTAGAAAACCTTGCAACAGAAGAATACATGGCGAAAATGGGACCATGCAGGCACATTTATCCTCACAGAATAGTTGGTAATGACCCAGTAATGGACAAATTTAAACCTAATGTCTTGCAGTTTCACTTGGCATTTTTCTTTTACTAAAAAAATAGACAAACTCTTCTGAAGGTATATTGGCTACAGCCTGACCTTCATTAAACTCCCATTCTTTGCTCATCCCTTCCTTAAAAAGTTACAGAAGCAAACTTCTGGAATAACTGTTGAAAATTCTTGAAGTTCACATTCACTATAAGTAGGATGAGTTTCTTGGAAACAACTACTTTAGCTTATATAATAAGTATAATCTCACATATCCATGTTCTATAATGATACATACATTTAACAGTCCCACCACCTTTGGTTTTTTGTTTAACATCAAGTTCCTAGATAACGCTGTCACACTAAGGAGGTCATCTCCAAGTGACTGTATAATTGCATTTCACAATTCCAGGACCTGAATAGCCTGAAGCCAGTGGGGCCCTGTCAAGGCTTATTCAAATTGAAGCAGGGCAGCTTCCACAGTCTGCCTCAGGATGTTTCAATTACAGACATATGCAAGACAGCGCAGGGTCTTGCCACACCTATGAAACATCCCTGCTTAGATTTCTTCATAAGGTGAAAGTACGCTTCAACCTTTCAAAACTGTAGAATTGCATCTAAGCTAGGAAAGGGTTTGGTTTTGTTTTGGTTTTCCTTTCCTTTTGGGACACATCATTGTCTCATTAGGACAGAAGTCCAAGTAACTTTTTTCCTCCCCTTACATGCATCTAATATCCCACAGAAAAGCACAATCGTACTGGGGGAGAGGGACTAGACCATGTATACATTTCCCTTGTTCTTGTTTCAGGAGAACTGATTGCATCTCCATCTTACAGGACACTGCAGAAGTTCAGGCAGAAGACTACTGCTCATGTCGTAACTTTTGAGAAGGGAAACTGTATCTCTTATAATTCAGTTTTGCTATAGTGGTTTTGGAAAAACATCACAGGCAGGATGCTTACTAGCTTTACAATCAAACCTTTGGGATAGTAGAGTTTACATTTAAACAACTTCATGTCTTCTGTTGCTACCTGACACAACACTGACAACTGTAAAACTAATATGTATTACTTCATGATCATTTCTGTATCCATTTATTAACCATTCAGACATGAGAAAGAACAGTAATGTTCAGAATCATACATAGTCCAAATTAATTATGATTCAAAATCATGGCTATTTTTTCTGTGCTCAAGAATCACAAAAAGCATCTACAATGTAAATAATTCTATCAGGTTTTTTTTTCATCTTGGGCTCAAGTCTAAGAATCATAAATTTTCAAAATGAACTATTTGACATTTTCCTTCTCTGCAAAATAAAGCTTTCCCTGACATATACTGTAAAAAATATGAGTTTTTCTATACAGCAATCCTAACTTGTAGGCCAATTCTCTTTTTGAACCCCAAACCAGCATTCTCCTTTGGAAACTAAAGAAGCAGCTAGTGAATTGTGAAAAAATGCTAACATTCATATATAAATCTGAGACCAAGAGAGAGTAATTAAAGTAATTGATATGAGAAAATTGTGTCTTGTGACCAAATGGTTTTACAAGTATTAACATTTCTGTGGGTTTTGCAATAAATGACTATATAATTTTTTAAATAGTTTCATGAAAAGTATCTCAGTGACAGATGGTCTTAATATTTGTGAACAAGCTGATTTCTTTGGTGAATTTCATGACAAATATTGACATTAAAACAGTTAAAGAAATCTGCACATATTAAATAATCTGGCACTTGCAAATGTCCACAAATCCAGAAGCAAGGATATAGTGGAGTATATCAATGTCATGACTTAAAATGTCATTTAAAAGAGCAGATTTTACCAATTTAGTTATTCAGCAGTCTTATTGATGATGCACTACTATTACTGGCTGGTAGTAAATACAAAATACTTACTACTTTAGTCAGATGGACTATTCTAGTTTAAAGTAACTGCCTGCAAGAAACGTTTTAAAAGTGCAATAAATTCATAAGCTTTCTCTTTTGTAAAGAACTGGTATTTTAATCTCATTTTTCTATTAAGAGGTCTTGTTAAATCTCACAAACATGGAGATCTGCTATTGTGCATATATACAAAGCCTAACTGCATTAAATCATATTTGCAATTATTCTTGGAACAGCACATATAGGGAAGGGCATTGGTTCTCCAGTGCCTTAAATGGCTTCTGCAGATTTTGTTCCTCACCCTAGCCTGTTGCTGATAGCTTACCACCTTCTACTAATTTGAGTATAGGATCTGGGAAAAAAAGATGTTTTCTTCTTCCTATATGAGACATTTAGGACCCAAAATTCATTTTCACTCCCCTAAATTACTTCCTCCTTGGGAAAGCAAACTTCCCTTAAAGAAAGAACCTGTTCATATCTGTGTGTCCAACCACAAAATTCTTAACTTTCCCTCACGTCCTGTCCCAGTCTTTGGGCTACTGTGTCAATATGAAGCACACTGCATGACCTATAAAAGTGCTTTGGTATGCCAGTTTTAGAAATTACCACCAGAGTGAAATGTGCTAGTCTTCACCAGGTACCTAACAGATCACAATGGTAGGTTAAAAACAATTTCATTACAAAATTGAAAAATATACAGCACAGTTGCAAACATTTCATAAAACACACATTTACCCGCATTTGGATGCTACACAATTTACTAGCACTTTAATCCTTAACTTATATTTCCATTGAAACACTCTTATGCCTGCACTGTGCAGTCACAGCATTCAGTAAAAAGCATACTTGGGTATGGGTAACCCTTCAAAAATATCTGAATAAATGTGAGCCACCAAAGTGAATTCCTAGTGGACTAGTGCTTGGTGTAACACATCTATGGCATCTTTGACATGGTACTGTGAGCTTTGAAGTGTGTTTTTTTTAAACTTCATTGAAAGTATCATGCATTTAAACTACATGGCTCAAGGTACCTACTTAATTTGCTTCCACTGAAGATGTGTTTGTTTCCATTGAAAATCTTTTGGTGGCTATTCTGATTCAAAACTCTTCTTTGAAATGCAGAATTGTTATCTGGACAAATTAGCATTTGATAATTACTACTGAATATACTTCAAAACAATAATGCACTAGAGAACTAATGGTCTCTTGGATATACTTTCCTAAAACTAATATACGTAGTATAATAATTACTATCTGCTCACCATTTTTTTCCAGATAGAAGCAGAAAAGTCTGTTCAGAAAATCAATTCAATTATTAATATAAAATATATTTTAGTATTATTATTTGTGGTCTTGAAACAAAAATTACACTGAAAATACATTTTTTTTCATTTAGCTGTCTGCAGTGCTGGCAGGGTGTAATGTATTATTGAAAAAATGGCAGAGAAGAGCAATAGAAAAAATCACTAATACCACAGGAATACTAGCTTCATTGAATATTCTCTGATTGTCCTTTTTTATAAATGTACTTCTAAGGAGAACAAAAAATTTATGGCCCTAGGATTCAATGAAAAATTACTAGTAGCAGTAGCAATAGTAATCACTAACACTTTTCTTATGGAACGCATCAGTACCAAGTAACAGTCATTTTTCATTTCCCATTCCAGTGTATATTATACAAACCTACAATGGTACAGAAAGCCTATTCTAAAAATATCTTTATGTTTAAGCAGACACAGCAGTCAAAAGACAGAAGAGCACGGCACTAGCTCATACATTTTTTTCTCAGTGGAACATTCTCATTGGCAAAATGTCATTAAATTCAATGTAAACTTCATTATAAAAAAAAGCAAAAATCAGTCCTGACAGAAAAACTGATGCCATCACATATATGCACAGAACTGACAAAAAGAGTCTGCTCCTAAAATAGCATCATAGCAAGCCTGTGAACACCCAGAAAGGCATAGATCATAAAAGTATATTACTGTGGTCATGAGACAGGCACATGAGTTCAGACACTTGGCTGAACACAGCAAAAGTAGTAAAAATTCTCTAGCATGTACTTAAAGGTGTTTTTTGTATTCAAAAAAGTAATTATATTCTACTTCAAAGGGAATCCATCAATATAATTTTTAAAAAGATAAGAGAAAGAGTATTGAATTACAGAACTATATTTCAGTAACAGCATTGAGTGATAGTATGGAAATTGAATGACTGATACTAAGTAAAAACCAGAACACATTAGCAATTCAGCCAACGATGGAAGTACAGAGTGTTGGGTAGCTTACCATAGCAATGACTGCTGCTCCAGCTCCAGCAAGTGCCACAATGAACAAGTGGAACGTCATGTTTAGCTGCAAAGGGGCACAAAGAAAGGGACTTTCATGGTGGTACACTGAACAGAAACTGCATGAAAAGTCAGAATAACGTAGAGCAAATAATTATCTTCCTGGTGTTTGTTTTTTTACAATACTCATATCAGGGATGAAGCATACTTCTATCTAAAAACATTGTATTTAAATCATAAAATATTAACAAAGGTAATTATTTAAAAATAAATTATCCAGCACTTTTTTTTTTTTTTAGTTACAGTACTACTTTACCAGATCTATAATTGTTTGTAGTCATTTCTCTAGTGGCAGAGACAGCCTAAGAAAACTGTTTCTCTTCATTAGCTGTAGATTTCCATCCTCATATACTGATTTATTTCCCTCCAAAATATGCCAGTAAAATTTTTTCATAGTGATATAATATAAACCAGGTTACTTAAATACTCCAAGTTGACCACCTTCCTCAACCCACCCTAAACCAAAAGATTACATGTGCTTTTAATTTCAGTGATCTGCTTTACACAGCAGCCACTGAGTGTTGACTGCACAGCAAGGGTTGCACTTTCTTAGATGGTTTTGGTATAAAGGCAGATTGTGTACCTTCACTCTAAGAGGATTTATTCAGACATAGTAAGACCCAGTGAAACATTTAGCAAAGCATCATCTGACTTCAGAGTGATCAAGATTTTAGCCTCTTTTCTTGATTGATAGACGTAATTTTGTTTCTCCTGTCTTCATACCTGATTGTTTAAAAAAAACCCCAGAAACCTCAGCTGCGCTGAAATAGGTGGCCTTTGCCTAAGGGAAAAACTACAAAGAAAAATGTACAAGGAGTTATTATCCTAACACACTGTAAGATTTGGTCAAATCCATTTGAAGTCTTTACTCTCTTGTCACAACAGTAATCATAAGATCTTCAAATAGTGATTCATTATATAGACCTATTCATTGTGCAGCGGGTGCATTAGCTTTCAAAAACATCTCAACAAAAATACACAATGGAATTCTTGAAAAAATAAAATACAAGTGTATTTAGAAAACAAGTGGCTGGAGAAATTACTCTGACTAAATTTAGTATGCAGTAAAAGACCAGGAAAAGTACTTGCTGACTGTATTTTCCACTGGGATTTTATTTCATCACATAGCTAGAATTAGAACATTAAGAGTAAGAAGAGAACACACATAATTTACTTCCTGCTACAACATATATTACGGATTTGCCAAAAATATTATCACATTTATTCACCTCATTAGAGTCACACATCTTGATGAAACTTTCTGATGTGGTGCAAACCTTCTTTTCCTCTCCAATAGTTACAATACCTGGAGCAGAATAGATATTCACAGCATTTAGTATTCCTAGTACATAGCATATTACTTCATATGAGCCAGAAGAGCTAAGAAATACACATTCTGGGCTGCTCTGAGGAACAGTTTTTAACAAGAAAATCAGTATTTTGTTGATGATCAAGGGGCTGGAGTGCCTCCCATATGAGGAGAGGCTGAAAGAGTTGGGGTTGTTCAGCCTGGAGAAGAGAAGGCTCCAGGGAGACCTTAGAGCAGCCTTCCAGTAACTAAAGGGGGGCTGCAGGAAAGATGGGGAGGGGCTTTTTGGAAGGGCATGTCGTGATGGGACAATGGGTAATGGCTTTAAACTGAAAGAGGGTAGATTTAGATTAGATATAAGGAAGAAATTCTTTACACTAAGGGTGGTGAAGCGCTGGAAGAGGTTGCCCAGAGAGGCTGTGGATGCCCCATCCCTGGAAGGGTTCAAGGCCAGGTTGGATGGGGCTTTGAGCGACCTGGTCTGGTGGAAGGTGTCCCTGCCCGTGGCAGGAGGGTTGGAACTAGATGGTCTTTAAGGTCCCTTCCAACCCAAACCATTCTACGACTCTATGATAATTTCAGCAATCACAAAACTAACACATCATCTATTTAGTAAAAGCCCTAGTAGGAAACATGCAGGTAATATTTTTTCAGCTATTTTTGAAAATACCTTCATTCCAGATTTTGACCAGCACAATAATCAAAACACCAGAAAAATTATTTGCAACCAGTATATACCCTTACTATGTTATTCACAAACATTCCCTACCCTCATGTGGAGAAATGTGCTATATATTGTTTTCTGACATGTTGATCTGGTACAAAGCTTCTTTCACAAGTTATATAAAAACATTACCTAAATGTATACTTTATTGTAATAATAGTTTCTCTATCAGCAAGAATAACTAGAACATGCTACATTGTTTCCTTTAGCTAATGTCAGGATACTAAATCAATGTCTAGCTTGAAGAAAACTGCTATAACTCGGCTATCATGAAAAATGGCACTGTTCTTTCCTATTAGTGATCAGTGGGTTTTACACTGAATTTACAGGAAACAGGTATATTCACAGAATACACATTTTATATGTTAGTGTTCTGTGCATATTTTACATTGAATTGGTAACAAAAAATAGGCATGAATATTAGCAAAATAAAAGGTCATAGAAAAAAGAATTAATACTCTTGATGAAATCTGTACATATAATTGCTTTCTCAACTCACCTGTCATGCTGGGGTGGTGGTGGTGGGAATCAATAAACTGAAAAAAGATATCTTTTTTTCCCCCTCAGGAAAACAATAATGTGAAATATTTTGTTTGAGGTTAAGTGAAATGTTTGATATGAACCAACTGTTTCATTCCTAAGCAATACAGCATTTTTTATATCTCAAAATCACAATTAAAAATATACTGCTATTCTATATTAGGCCAAGGCAACAAAAGAAAGACTCAGGGAACTGCCTGACGAGTATGATTACCCAAAGCTCTGTGGGCTGAGAAACCATCAAGGCCAGGATATCTAGATTCAAATCAGTCTTGTGGCAGAAGGGAATTGAATTATCATCACCAAAGCAAGAATTCTCAAACTTTTTAAGATTCCAAACCACCTTTTGTCCAAGTCTCCCATCCCCTCAAAACACGCTTATGTGTATATCCCCAGTTTATTCTAACCTCCACAGTTCAGGCTTTAGCCCTGCTCTCTCCACCAGCCTCTTAGAGTGTTACCATTTGTATTGTCGCTCTTCATCAGAATTTTTGCAGGCAATGAATCTTGTCCTGTCACGATTCACCTCTGCAGAGACAGATGATAACCTAGGATCTCACATCTCCAAATCAGTGTCCTACCACAAGATTAAAGAGTCATTCTCCAGATAAAGTACTAATTAAGCATTTTTGACAAGTTCCAGCAGTTCCAAAAGAAGAGGCTAAACAGAAGCCCCAAGCCAAATTCTCAGTACTCTGGGAAGACGGACAATATTGATTCAATTTTTTCAGGCCTGGAAATGCAGTGCATCTGTAATATACTGTCTTGACTACTGGGTAAAAGGATAGAAGGAGATACTTAAGAATTTTTTCAGAAACACTGAAACAGTTCACTTGGGATACATGGAAGCAAAACAATATGATGCTTTCTTTTGTGAAATTTTGCTTTATATTTAGTGCTTTTCATTCACGTACCATACTGGCGAAGATCCAAGCAGAGATTAGCTCCATCCACTATGGTGGCATTTCGGCAAATGGTCCACAGATTGAAGTACATGTAAACAGGCAGAGAAGTGAAAGCTGTAACGCCAAGCCAGGCCAACATAAAGATGTATGTCAGCATAATAAACTGCAGTAAAAGAGGGAAAAACAAAACCAGTGGTAAGTCAGAACTTAAGTGGTACTCCACTGCAAAAAAGGAACCACAGAGAAGTAACAAACATGTTTCTGACTGGTTTTGTCTGTTTCTGTCCTTATTTAAACTACAGTTTTGGTCTGGTAATCAATTCATGATCTGGTCAAAGCAATTGACAGAGCACTAACATGTTTCTAAAGAACAAGCAGTTATGCTTCCAGAAGTGCAAGCTTACTCCATATTCCTGTCACTCTTGGGCCTATGATTGATGCAAAGCACCACATCTGAAGTACAGACAGCTGCGTGTTTTGTGAAGCCTGTCTCTCCCTCTCTCCCATCACCACTACTCCATAGTTAAGCCAAGAGGCCACATGGTTGTTTTTTCCACTATCAATCATGATGTTAAAAAAACCCAGGATTAAATACTATAGGCTTTGCTTGCTTTTGCTTTTAAAATCTGGGTCTTAATAAAAACAAGTCATTATTGATGGCTGCCACAGAATCTCACCCGTAAATCCATTTTGCACTGAACCAACAAGACAGTATATTTGTCATTTTGTTACTGTATTTAGACATATTTGGGGTCTATGTACAAGGGAATTAGTCATTCAGAACAAACTAGGGTGCTTATCTCTGTTCATAAGGAACGCATTACATTACATGCTTTGCAACATGTGTTCTCCAAAGGCTACACATTTTCTTTTTTTAGCCATGAGCCTCAAGAGTATAGCAAGCTGCTTGTAGGAGGCATTGAACTCTACTTGCCTTTAGGGCTGCTAGTTATGCTGGCACACCCAGCTTCTGCAAACACGTAAGCATGCTACATTACTACTTGGCTGCTAACCTGAGACAACTAGCAGACACATTCATCAATAACAAATTACCTTTTCATTTTATGCTATGGAAAGGATATGAAGATTCTACATGGTTAAATGTAGAAGATAAATCAGCCTCTAAATGTTGAGTCCAAATAGCCCCAAGATTTGATAGCTTCAGAAATGCTGATGAATCTAAACACATTACTGAAACAAAAAAAATTCAGCACACTAACATTTTTCTAGCTGCTTACCACAGAAAAACATTGACTCTGAGAATAAGAAATAAGAGCTATTTTTGAAAGCTGAATAAGCTGGTCCACAATCTGCTTAAAATTAAACCTTAAAGAGTAAATAAGGAGAAAATGGAAGACATTTTCTAGTTCTTTCTTAATGTTAGATCTCTCACATCAGGTGATAAAGGAAAAAAGCCTTATATAAATACAGATTTTAGTTATGGAAATCAAATAACGTCAGACTCAAAAGGGTTGTAAATGATAGTAAAAATTGTTAGATGGGTGGCTTGTTCATGTGGTCCTGATCAGGAAGAGCAATCCAAAACAACAAAAGGTTTGAATTTAGACGAAGTAGTTTTATTACTTTGAAGTTATGGGATGGACATTCTTAAGCAATATCAAAGAGACCTTAATTTGATTTACTTTAACTCACTTTCAAAGAATATTAAATAAAAGCCATTTTAATTCTAAGGAACTGTATTTACATAGGGATTTAATGTAGTTTAATTAATCCAGTTTAAAATTCAATTCAGATTAATTTTCCTGATTGTCCCTAGGTAGATGAGTCTTTCAACAGTAGTTTGAAAAGCTGGAGAATTTTTAGCACTAAAAAAAAATACCAGAAGGATGCAGAAAAATAAAAGATAAAGTAGAAAAAAGAATAGAAGTATTCTGCTTAATACTTTGGGTATCTGCTTTCTATCCTTTTCTTTATTTAATACTCAACACTTCAGCTTTTCCTGCCAGTTTGTAAGTTGTGAACCATTTTAACTTTTCCCTTAACATCAAACTAGTTTAAAAGGAAACTAATGTATCCAATTTATGTTTAAAGATTTTTGAAAATGTATTCATGCAGAGTATGGCTGTCTTCCTTTCAAAATTTTCCCAAAACCACACTTACTAGAAAACCAACTGATAAAATAGAGAAAGTGATAGAAAAGTCTATAATAAATATACAACCTTGAATGTTACAGTAGACTTATCTGTGCATCAGTTGCTTTATATAAGGGAAATTCTATGCCACCTATTGCAAAGAAAATAGTCAATACAAGTAAATACTGTTCTGTACACACTCTGTTTATTTTTTCATTATTGGTCCTTTATTGTTTTCCTTTTTTTACCTCCATATTACAGTGTTAAAGCTAATGAGACAACATCTGGTTCAACCGCAGGCACTCATTTACAAATAATTACTTGGAAAATTACTTGGAAATGTGGATTCACTTCAGGGCTATGAATTCCCAACTAAAATACTGTGTGATCTTAATTTATTATCATGCTAAAGAGTTGTATTAAAGCAGGAGAAAAAGTAAGAAAGAAGGCTCTCTGTGTGTTCTCAGAACAGCCTTTAAATTCTCAGTTTAGTATATTCTAGAAGTATTTTAAAAGTAAAATGAGCCTCCTAGCTTATATTCTATGAGTTTGTGAAAACCAGGTAAATCTGAGGCTTTATTTTTGAGCCTTTTTCTAAAATTTCTGAACTAAATAATATTTAATAAATTTAGTACATCTCTCAGTGTAGTACATGCATAATCATTTAATGGGAGAACTAGATCTTTGATATTAGTTATATTACTGAACTGTCGTAACTGTTTTTAAGGCTGGGCTCCACACAGATTCAGGAATCTTCCTATTCTGTGATTACAACCAAATGGAGGAAAAAGATCAGCCTTACTAAGAGCATTACTATTTCTATTTAATATCTTTTTATTTTCTGATCTGGAGTAGGGATGAAACTCTCTGCAGCCTTGTTTGCTTAAGAAGCTTGCTTAAAAATCTGCACTGAGATAATACAAAGCATTGGTATAGCAAAGAGGGTTAAAACCAGAGTTTATTAGCCTCTGAAAAAATCTGCCTTAGGCATAGAATAAGAGCAGGAGAAAACTGTCAGATGATAGCTGCTGGGGGAGTCACAATAGCTGTTTTCTTAGAGAGAATTGACTACTTGTTTATGGAAGGGATTCTCTTTTAAAAACATGAATCTGTTCTGTTGAGTATCTCAGAAAAAGTGAATCAAATGCCAATTTCATTTTAAAAACATATTTTAGAAAAGGAAGAACTTTATTTTTCCTCTTTCAGTCACTTTTGACCGAAGAGCCAGTGGCCAATGATACGCCCAAATTAATGTCATAACACCAAGAAGACGGGAGGAAACAGAGAAATTTCACTTGTTTCATGTAAGAATAACTAAAATGCAAAACTTCATGTTAAATCACTTGGTAGTTATGAGTTATCCCTGGAAGCTGCTATCATTGGTATCAGTGAAGCAAATCACAAAAATGTGATCTGGGCAATAATAAACACTTTCTCTTGTAGAAGCAGTAAAAAGCAAAAGGTTAACCTTGCACAACAAGTTTTTAGTTTCTAGCAATAGGAGGTGTTAGCTTATAAATTCTTGTTATAATGGAAAGAAATTGTGAATTTTTTTATTTTTTTAAACCCCAGGTGAAGGACTAAAGTATTTTTTTAGATAATTTTATCTGCTATTACAATCTTCCCTCTTTACTCTAGAGACCTTAACAAGAAATGCTTAAGGAGCCTATTCATTCCAGGAATTAAATTCAGAAATCAATCTCCTGAGATTCAAAGGGATCTTTCTCCTTTGAAGTACCGTTCTGCTACATGACAAGCCAAAGATTTATGAAATAGCAGTGCAGCATCTTAAAGAGGTATCACAGTTCATTCTTTAGTATGCTATGTATTGAGTTGGTAGTGAAAATTACTTTGTCTGATCAGTTCAGTTTTCACCGTAAGGAGCCAAACACATAAATCCAAACCAAACTGGAAGTGATAGTGAAATTCATCTACCAAATCATCAAGGTAAAAGTTCACTAATCAATACTCAGTTCACTGTAGGAAAGAATAGCTAAAGTAAATAATTATTTGAACAAAACAAATCTTTAACATTTTTAGCGGTTAATTTCTTATACTAACGCCATGGCTGGTAAAACCCTCTTGCCAGATTTTATAAGCTTTTCATTGCCAGTAATGGCGTTCCTGAATCATAAATCATCAAAGTAAGGAAACCATCAACCCTTCTGGAAAGATTTTTTTGTAAAATCTGTTGCACGGGTCAATGTCATGAAGTAGAGATTTCAGAGCATGTTCTGAAATGGTACGTATACAGCACAACAGCTTTCATAGCGGTCACAGCTGGTCAAAACCCTGTTTCCACTGAAAACATTACCCAAATCCTATCAATTTTAATAAGATCAAGATTACAGTTACTGCTTTCTTTTTAAAATTTGTGGGTACTTTTCCCATGAAAGAACATTCATTGAATCTCAAACACTGTTCTTGTTTTAGTTTTGTTATAAATATTTTATTACCCCTGAAGAAACATTGTATGATTTCTTCAGTGACCCTAGGGACAGAGACAGTGAAATCATATCTGAAAGGTTACTACAGAGGGATGGATTGAAATGGAAACAAAGTAAACTCCAGCCATTTCGTTGTATGAGGGCACTGCTGCTTACTACAAAAAAAAATAATATAGAAAAATAACAATAAATTCAGAAGTGCCTGAATAAAACTTAACTCCAGAAACCTCATGTTGCCATGTAATTTTATCTTTGTTCCAACCCATTCGGTATTTACATTTATACATCCTCAGTTTACTCATATGCTTATTTTATATGAACTCCCTGGCATGAGCTCTCAACCCAGAGAGTTATAAGAAGACATACACCTTGCTGTGTTTATATCTCATTTAGATTTATTATCCTGTGACACACACACAAAACTTCATTATTTACTTTCAGCTTGATGATCAAAGAGATTCCCTCCAAACCTCTTCAGAGTCTCAAAACCTCTCTTTGACAGTTTTTGCCAGAGATCAAAACTGCATCTACAGAGATCACATACCTCCATCCTGCCAAAAGCTTATTATGATTCACTATGAAACCCTGTCAGGGCAGGACATCACCTGAAGATGAGCCCAGTGTTAGCCTGGCTGTCTCTAACTGGAATACTGGGAGGCACCTAACCTCCGCAGTGGGTTGTGCAGTCCTGGTTCTGGGGGCAGTTTCCCAGTCACATGTCAGACCAAGGCCCTGTGTGTCATTTGATGGCAAGTCAGAAGCATGAACAGGAAGATCTTTTCAATTTCTTCCTGAATTGCCCTGTCTCTCTAACGTCACATTCACTTTCAATCATCTATAGATTTGATTTCAATACTAATAAAACTTATTTTAGCTTTAGCACTTTGCCCAGCTTTAAATTAATAAATGACCTTTGGCTTTCAGGTCTTCTGCCTCAGTCTTGTCCATTTTTCCTAGGAGAAACTCCTCTGAGTTAATGCTACTGTCTCCTTACCCTGCACACACTCTGCATATACACATTTACATATTCCTTTTAAATTATTCATTGCAATCTAAATAAATCAGAAATTGAAAAAATTACACAATGTCTTTAAACTTATTGATATATCAATGCTTAATATGTTACAGACCATCCTTTGCCACCCTGGCCAACCTTTCTTGGTATCCATACACCCTTTTCTTACACACAGTATGAAATCTAAATTTGTTTATGACTGTTAAGTAGCTCACAACCAAATGCCCTCTAATGTTCTCGTTCCTGTGCTAACTAGCATCTCCGACATTCAAGCCTCATTCCTGAACAGAAGTAAAAGATGAAGCAAAAGTATTTCAACTTATCTCATTTTACATGTAATGCTGCTGGAAAAGAGACTGATGTTCTGATGTTACCACTACATGCACTATAAATCACAAAAAAATACACACTTACAAAGTCTTTTCCACTTGGTCTAAAATATCACTCTCATTGCTAACAATCACTTGTTGGACATGTATTATTGCCTCTGCAAAACATGTTCATCCTATCTCTCTCTGACATATTATATTGCCAGGCACGGCTCCAAGAGCCTTGTTGAAACATGGATACATTTCATGCTATGCTGTTACTGTCATGTGGTTGAGTCTTCTTGGCTTGCATTCAAGTCAACTGCTTCAAAAGGGGAAAAAAAAAAAAGCCAATATTGGTCCAAATTTCTCTTCACAGTGGGACAGACTTCTCAGGTTTGCCTAACTGCAATTCATCCATATCCTAGCTAATGTGATATTCCTTAGATTGTTAAAAGCCATTACCAGAAAAATATTAAATCGCTGAAATTTTTTATTTTGAAGCATCCATTTTATGGAACTGTTTTGTTTGGGTTTTTTTAAACATTTTCTTCTACAGACATTTTAGATGGATGAAAAACTGATTTTGAAAAAACAAAAGCAGTTCTCACTGTTACTTTCTGCTTTTCATCCGCACTTACATTTGTGTATTTCACGGTTGAAATGTTCTGTGATGTCTATTGCTTTGTAACTATTTAGATACCTAAAAAAGCTGGTTTATTTTCTGTTTTACTCTGAATTGATTTACTGGTAGTAGTGGGGGAGGAGATTTCCACAGCTGCATCAGAAATACAAAAGTGAGATTCTCTAACAAATTAATTTAGTTTTTGAAACTGCTTTTTAACCAAATTCAGTATCAGAACATACTCCGTTCGAAGAAGATGGCTTTGCATTGATGCAAGACTAGGTTTTGCCTGAAGATTTTCTAATTTAACTTTTTGGTACTTCCTTATAAACCAATTATACTATTTTTTTTTTTATTTCTGAATCTTCTTTAGGATGTGTATGGTTTTGTAGCATTGTGCTGCTTAAAGTTGTGAGTGTTAGTTATTTTATACGTCCTTCAGGCAAGACTATCATTTTTGTAGTCCAACGAGCTACTGAAGTCCTACAGAGAGCATTGGATCTTATCTGCCATTCAACAGCAGCAGAATTTCCTATTTAATTTTACAATCTTCCAGACAGGAATTACTTTTTCTCAAAAAGTATATACTTATATTTTCACATTCTCAAAGTTTTCCTCTTCATGTTTTTCTTTTTGGTGGTGTTTCTAACACTTTGAGGTACTCTTGGGGAATAGACAGCTAAGCTATTGGTTTTGTATTTAAACATGATTATAGGTAAATAATCTGAGTTTAAAACTGCTTTTTAAAAAAATTGAGTAGCTATCTTCATTAAATACTGCTGCTTCATGGATTCTTCAGAGTGTGTTCATGCCACGTAACTATTCAATTCAGAGACATAAAATATGAAAAACAATGAGTTCCATCATGACCCACTCCCTGCCAATGTAGGCAGGTTCCAGTAGTAAATTTTCCAGGTATTTTGCCTCCAAATTGCTGATAACCTATTTATAAAATCCTGATCCATACTCTAATGATTTTCAGTGATGACAAGTTTTCTATACACAGAAAAAGATAACACCCATGTGGGAAAAGACTGCACTATGTAGATTGTTTACATTTTTGCATTGCCAAGACTGTGATTTTTGTTCAGGAAGTTTCTATGGTCTATACTTGGGAATAAGACAGTGAAGCTTAAACTAGAAAGCAGAAATAATACTCTTATAACTTCTCTAAACAGATGTGTCAGTCAAAGTGAATGCTTGGCTATCAAAAACAAGAGCGTGTTCTTTCTTGACTTCTTCTTAATGGGGCTTGAGAAGCCTATAAGAGAATCAAGGGGTAGGGACTTTCCTTTCTCATTTGTTGTCTTGCCAAGGAGTAAAAGTCAATAACATGGCTTCTAATCAGCCAGAGGATTCTAAAAATGTGACCTTAAATGTTAAAGCTTTTCAGCTAAAAGAAGTATTGATACTCTGGTTTGCTAAATCTAACCAGCTTAACTTGAATGCTAATCATCATATGCAAATAAAAGGATAAAAGCAGTAAGGGAATAAATTTACAAGTTTCCCTCCTTCTTCCTGGGCAAGCAATACCAAAATACATTTACGATGGTAACTATGAAGATATAAGACATCAATAAGACGATGCAGTTGATAAGAAGAACAAAAAGCTGTATATGGTTTCTGTGGGTTTAAGGGATAGTGACTTTAAGTGGGAGAACTGAAAAACAAGCAGTCTAGAAAGCATTGGGAGTTGGTAAAGGACACATCTTTGACCATAAAACTGAATTTACGATAAGCCACTGACATTCACAGGTTCAAATAACTATAAAAAGAGTAAGATGTCTAGATGCAGTGAAAAAGATAAGGCAGACAGGTGAGAACAAGATTCAGCGAAAATGGTGATCATCTGATGAAGCATTCAAGTTAAAACTGAGAAGGATTATCTGAACCTAGGGTTCAGATAAAGCTATCATCTTGAACAATTTATGATGGTTCATAATAGAAATGTAAAGCCCATGGAGAAAGTGTAACAGCTACCACGGTCAAGCACAGTTAGGAAACGTATGACAGCACATTTTCAGAAAATAGTTTCATTAAAAACCCTACATATTGACTGAGCTTACATGCCAAGGAAAAAATCTGTCATCAATGTGAAAGACACACTTACAGCACAATCTGAAGAAAAAATATTTTGTCCAGTTTATCACCAACAATAAAAATTCTGTCAGTGAACAGCAAGACCAAGAAAAGCTGAGAAGCTACTGGCAAGGCATATTACAATGTTTGGCACACTCCTCTATTAAAGGAAGCAATGAACACTGAGGTCAACAAAAAGGCTGTGTATAAAACACAGGGTAAGTTAGGTGAGAAGAGGAATGATCAGATGAAAGAACAATTTTTTAAGTGTGACATTCCTGAGTGAGAAAATCTGGAAGTATAAAATAAAGAAAAACAAAACAACATGGAAAGATTAAAGAAATAAGACAGGCCAAAAGTACAGTCAGCATCCAGAAATATATAACAAAATTTCTGAGCTCACTGCAAAAGGTTTCTAAAGGTATAACAAATAGTAAAAAAACCCACACTTGCATTCCTCTTTCTTTTCAAGACACCATGTGTATATTAACAATGTAGTTGGGAGAGTAATGGCATAAAGAGAAGAGATTCTCTTAACCACTCAGCTGAGTTCTGAAGTATTGCTAGGGCTTGTCCTTCCTATTTCAAGAGCAAGCACAGCAGAATACAAAGAACCCAGTCCTCTCAAAAAATTTGAACACTGGTCTAGTATCCAGAGATAAGATGACTTCCAGAAACTCATTTTATTTACTAACTCCAGCAGAGTTTAGATTGCAAATGTTATTCTCCTAAACTCCAATTAAAGGGGCCAAGCAGGATGCATCCTACTAAATTTAGGGAGTTGACTGAAGTGCTTAATATAAAAGACCTAACTTAAAAGACTTGAGGGTTATTATCTTTGCAGAAAATAGGACAGTCACTTGCCGAAAAATTCAGCTCATCTGAGGAAGTCTCTCTAACCCTCTCTCTCCTTTAGGAGAGCTACTGAAGGAGCATAGGCCCTTCTGTGGCCACCTTAGTAACATTCCTAGTTAGGTGGGATGCATCTGTGTCACAATATAATCCCTCTGAAATTAACTTCTCCATCAGCTTCTGGGTCATTTGTAGCAATAATTCATGATTCTGGTTTTTAACTATGCAGTCTGAAAGGTCAGACCACCATATGAATGTTACTTTCCCCATTTCCCATGTCAGTGTCTGAAACTACTTATGGCATTCACTACTTAACATGTATGGGGACAAGACTTTTGTTAGAGGCTTTCCTTATTTAAGATTGGATTAACAAATTCTAGACCCATAAATACATCTGCTGTGTTGGAGAGGTCCTTTACTTCTCATAAATGAAGAAGCAGTGGCATGAAGTATTCTGCATTCCTCCAATACAGCAGTATTCAATCAGAAGGAAGGCCTCTCTGTCTGTCAGCTCAGCATTTTGCCACCAGAATATCCAGATATAGTATCTGATTTTCAGAAATGAGAGCTTCATTTCTAGCATTCAGAAACGATGCATCTGTTCTGGGTGGGAAAGCCAGCTGAGCCTGCAGTGAACTCCTGTTACATGAAGAATCAAATGTCAATATGGTGCAGTTTCACTGCCTCTAGAATAACTGGTCTGGTAAGGGCAAGATGAAGTGACAAGTTCATCCTTTACAGATGGTTTTTCAAAACATATGTGAAGCTTCCCTGTTTTTTCTTGCAAAATAAAATCTGGAAATATTTTGGAAGGTTCAAGTTTTAGTTTAAGCACTCAAGAAGCATGGGTCAAGTAGCACATACGTATTCAGGTAGCCAAAATAATTTTCTAAGGCAGAAAGATCACTTTTGCTCCCTAAAATAAAAGATTCCTAAAAGCTAAAGATACAGAAGATATATTAGTCAGTGCACCTTGTAACATAAAACATATTTCTCTAGAGCCTTAACATGTTTCTTGTAAAAGGTAAGATACAAAGAAATAGAAATACAACTGCCAGGATTTTTATCCCATGTTTTCTGATGAAATAAAAAGAACTGTTTTCCCATTTCATAGCATAAAATGAGGAAAAAGGCTTCATTTGTGTTTGTTTCTTCATTTTTTTATTGACTCTGTAAGCAGACGTTCTAAAACAAGGTGTAAATGAGGCTTTCCATGATCAAGCTAGCTGAATATAAATAGGAAGGGTATTAAATCACAAATATACGGTGTCACAGTTGGCTTCAGGCCTGTCTCCCATTCTTCACTAATCATGCTGCAGCACAATTATATATAACTGTTTATTTAATTCTCTAAAAGCATGTGCAGGCATTGAAAAATGAAGACAAAAACTACAGCCATCCCTCCTTGAATGTGACTGGCATTGTTATATTGCTTTTGTTTTGCTTTTCACAGTAAATTTATTCTGAAAATGCTGCCAATGAGATTCTTAACTCTCACTTTCACAGACCCTGTCTCAGATCTGAGAGGGTACACTCCACAGCAGCACTGGCATGACTTGGATGCTAAGCCTCTGAATGCTCATGTACGCTGATTAATCAACCATACAAGTACTGGAAAGGTTAGGTTGAGCTATTTCTTTTTCCATTACTTCAGGCAAAAAAAATTCCTTTTGCCCATGTAGAGCTAGAAAGTGAGCCAGTCACAGTGAAGGAGGGAGGCCAGGAAGGGCACATGAAAAGTTTCTGTAGATGTTGGCTTTCAGAATTCTTAGAAGCCTGCTCTTCAAAGAACATTTTGGTAAAAAAGAAAAAAAAGGATATTGCTTTTCAGATTTCCAATGAGAAATATAGCTTGTCCATACAAAGTTAAAACAAGCTTTTCCTTCTTGAAATTTTTTGTTGATCTTTTTCCTCCATTTTCCTAATAGGTTTAGTCAGACATAATAAATATGCTCATGCAAAATATTAATAAGAAGTAATTCTTCAAAACAACAAATATTCTGTGTGTACTAATTTCTACTAAAACTGATTTTTTATAGTATTAAGTTATTGTTAAAAGAAACCAACTGTTTAGTCTTTGACAGCTTAGAATTTTAATATTTTAATATTTACAAAATTGCTAACAAAATTTTATACACTATCTCATTTTGGCAACTGCACATAACAAAAATTATTACAGCAAATTTGCATAGCAGTAGAACAAACTAGGCTTGACATACAAGGATACTGATTAGGTTTGATTTACCCCTCCAGTCATCTTTTTGTAGTACTTAGAACTTACTCCTTCATATCATTGAAGAACTGAATAAATTATAAACATATCACTGCTGGACTGAAATATTTTCTAGTTCAAATGTTTTTTTTAAATGTAATCTGTTATTCACCCCTTAAGAATTTTAAATACGAAATAATAAAAATAAATCTAGTCAAAAAGTGTATCAAGTTTTAATTGACAAAAATGCTGTATATACTGTCTTGATCTCAAACCTCTAAAGCACAGAAGCAAAAGCCATAATAAGAACCCCAAATAGCTCCAAAATAATTGATGGCTTATTTTAACTGTGATTATAAACAATATACAGCCTTAACCTTAGCTGCACAATGTATACCAACACAAGGTTTCTTAAAATAAAACACAAAGATTACAAATTACTGATGAGGAAAATAAAATGCTGAAGGAATTAATTTAATGAATCATTAATAATAACAGGGATATTAACCATAGAACAGATGCTTAACTGTTCATTTCTTCTAGACACGTATTACAACATTACAGTTTATACTGCAAGGGCATCAAAACTGTGGGAGGATGCAGCATTGCTTTGCTGCAATACCGAGGACAGGCATTTATGGGAGCTGTAAATTAAAAACAATGTTCTGAAAAATTTGCTATTCTGTACAGAATTTGAACTAGCTTAGTAGGCTCTCAGTGAATATAGATTAGAAATTTATTTCCAGGACATGAAAGCAGTGTTGGTTTAAGCAATGACTGCTCTTTATTTAAAATGTTCCCAGTCTTTATTTATGTATTTATTTAAAAGCTTCAAAACAATTCTTAGTTGATGTGCCAAAATCATACAATGACATTTGACAGGAACAAAAGAAAAAAAGGATGAAAAAACAGCATTACTGTGGAGCAGATTACATCTATATAGGGATGGCATACATGCTATATTCCCTAATCTCCAGCGTGTAGATTAGCTGTGTTCAGTTTAGCCTTAAATGTCAGAATACCTAAAATACTAGTTCTGATACTCTTTAGTGTTACTGGAAGATATTCTCTATTGCCTATACTTGTTCTTAGTCTGTATTCCAGTTTAATAAACATTGACATTTGTAGTAGGGTACAATAGGAAACCGTCCTCTGGCTATTATTTTATATATCATTTATTGTAAATATAGTATAACATTAAGTGTGTCTTAACACCCAGATCCACTTGGCTGTATTTATTCATTCATTTTACATCAGAAAATATGATTTGTTGATACTGATGGTGTTTGCAGAAATATCCAACTCCAACAGCTACCAAGTGTCCAGGCCTCTTACCTTACATGCAGAAGACTCAAATACGAAAAAAGTTAATTACTTACCTGATATTGAACAAATATCTTAAAATAATACCAGTTCAAACAGTCAGTAATTTTAGTATGATAATTCTCCACTTTAAGGCCCAGTACAAATCAGAATTTTTTTAATCTAGGTTTTCCAGTGTCATGAGTGGTCTCTCCACAGCAAGAGATAACATAGGAGTAAATAATGGACTGTTTGCCAATTAGAAACAAAACAAAACCTGATGACAGGTCTCAGCTTGTCCCAAAGAGGAACAAGCAAGATGTCTAAAATAACGGTGAAAGTATTAGTAAGAAAAATATTTCTTGCCCAGTAGAGCTGAAGGCATTACACACCTTTAGTCCTGTCCCAAACAGTTTATGCTGCTGAGGGAATAATCTTTCCCATTCAGCTGGTGGAATTAATTGCTCCTAGTGATTAATCAATACAGAGAACACTTCTAATATTCTATTCTCCTTTGCTATGATTTTTAACCACTAAACTGAAGTATTAGAAAATATTAAACAGAAAACAAAAAATAATCATCACAAGGTACTACAAATATATGTTTTGACATGTTGAAATTGTCATAATACAAAAGCTTTCTTAACCACTTACCCAGGCACTGACACATCTGCCGCAAGTGGTGATTTTGAAATCCCCATAGAGATCCTTGATGGCACCAGTCGTAAAGAATCCCTCCACCATCAGCAAAATGCCATATACAAAGAATGCAGCTGCTACACCATATATCACATATTTGAAGATGTCAATCCTGTATAGGAACAGCAACAATTATTTATCTGCATAAATATTTAAAGCTGACTCTGAAATTTCAGGGTGAGATAAGCAGACCCACTAAGCCTCAGAGTTTCTACACTGAGTCAGCTTAAGTGCTGATGTGCTATAATGACAGCTAAAGCTGAGGACAGGAGTGAACTTTCAAATAAAATAACACTGATATAAGAAACACTGGGCCATTTAATTTAATAAAATGTAAAAATTGATCTATGTATATAAAAGCACAACTTGTCAGAATAATTTAGAAGTCAGTTAATTTTCATTTTATTTTTCCTCTAAATAAAGTGGCAAAAAAAGAAAAAGGAAACAAGAATCTGACACATCTCCTGAGTAGCACATTGTATCCAGCATTTAGGTTATAGAAAAGATTTTGTCACAATCTTCAATAAACCTCTCTACATGTACAAGTAGTTCTCAAGCTGCAATGCCAATCTGTGCTATCTTCTCTTCATTATTATTTTTCCACTTATTCTCCAAAGTGTCTGACACAGAATAATAAAGCCATCAAAAGAGATCCCTAACTTCAAACCAGAAACATGTTATTATGAAAGTAATAAGGTCAGATGATCTGGCATTCTTCTATAATGGGTCTTTAAAAACATCATTTCACAGACCCAAAGCTCAAGAAATGGAAGGATGGCTTACAGCGTAACATGCAGAGCTGTAGAAAGCTCAGTTTATTACAGAGATTACCTGGGTTGTTGTGTGGGTGTCCTGCCCAGCACTGTCTAGAAGCTCCACAGTGGCTCAAGGAGATTCTGCCTTCTAAATGTTCTCTCATGACCAGGGTTTGTGAAAAGATGTTCGACAGTACCTCTCTGCTCTAAGTGTTTTGTCTAAACTTGGAAACATTCCTACTGACCATTGCCTTGGATCAGCAGTTTTTAATGTTTCCTACTTGGACTTCTCTAAAAAACTAGCCACAGTAAGCTTCTATTTTATTAATATGACACAGCAGGAGTTGTGCAACTCTTTAGAAAATGGTAATATGCAGATTTAAGATATTAATAAGTTCCAGTCATATTGTCCATGTCAGGATAGCAACAGCTCATAAGAAAGTAGGACAAAAAATAAGCCAGAGACCCATTAGGATCTGCAAGATGAATTTTGACATGCACCAAACAACTACCCAAACTGGATGTTTCTCAAGACATAAAGGTTAATACTTTTATTGTTATCAAAAGAAATATTTACTGATAACACTGCTTTAGGATCACACTTTTCAACATCACCCAAAATATAACTCTCAATACATGCTTTACATGTACAACAACAAAGCTCAAAACCCATTAAAATATCTTTGAGTTTGGATGGTTCTCAAGAGATTCAAAGTCAGATTCAAGTTTACAGTTGATATTTCAGATGTATGACTGTGTCTACTACTTCACTGAATGTGTATCTTCAGCTTGCATTGTGTCATAATAATGCAGTTAAACTTATGACCTGATTGGGGGTGGGAGAAGTATTATAAATGAATGCTTTTGGCACCTATCATAGCATTTTTTCAGAAGGTGAAGGGTTCTGGGAATGAGACAGGATATGTTTTTCCCTAGCATTCCAATAACAAAGCCCTCTCAGCTTTTTTTTTTGACATCACTTTTTCTTTAATACTCCAGTGAAAACTAGGGTAAGTTGACATCTGCATGGAATAGATACATGAACTATTCAAAATGGTGAAACACATTTAACACTATAAATAGTATTAGATGATGCAAAGCTGAAATTTATTTTAATACATATAATTGCTGATTACATGGTAAAAATCCCATTTCCCTAATTTTATAGTAATTCAGCCAGTGGAACACTGTTTTAACAGGAAAATGATGTTTTGAACCCATCTTGTCATTATTGATGAAAATAAACATACAAGAAACAGGCAGCAGCTTTGTGATTATTCCATAAAATCTCTTCCAATTCCTATGTTAGACACCTTATAAAATTGTGACCTCCACCAGTGGCTGAAGTGTGGGAGTTCCACCAGCAGGAGCTCCTTACAGACCTCTGTGTGCTCAGTGCTGTAGAAATTACAAGCTATCATTGCCCTAAAGAGATTAAGACTTTTGGGAGGTCCAGAGACTATTTCAACCCTTGCAATAGCCCTTTAAACCATCCATACTGAGGCTCTCACTGAGCTGCTTGTATCAAAAAGCTTACTAAAAGATCTCTGCTTTTTCCCCAGCCTTATGTGTAACTAAAGGAATAACTTTCACTTAAGCCTTCCTTTCACAAGCAAAAAGTATATATGGCTGTACACTAGCCAAATATAGAAATCAATTTCTTCCTCACACATGCTCTAAAGAGAGAAGGACTAAAATCTCTAAAGATCAGACTACATGACATGGAATAGCCAGATTTACTCCAAGGAGAAAGGATCTTGCATAATGCAAAGAGTAAAAATATAAGCAAAAATTGTGAAACAATCATACAACTACCTCTTTAAAAGTCAGACAGAATTGTATTGCAATACAACCACATTTAGTATGTGCTGTATTTAAAGAAAATGTATTACAGCAGTAATATTTTATATATATATAGTTTTGAAGATAGTGTTGGCATTAAATTATTTTGCAGCATCTAATAAATTTCACATAAACTTTGATTCTCCAATGAAATTATAATAGATAATAAAATATGGGCCTTGTAAAATAGAGATTGCCTTTCTTTAAAATAAAATTTGATTCTTTGTGGATGAACTCAGGGGGATTAATTGCCATCTGTGTTTCAGCAAAGTCTTAAACGCTGCAGGCAGAGCATGACAATAACCAGGGAGGTAGAAGGGAATGGCAGAAGGGGTGATGAACATGAGCCAGTGGGTGAGAGGGGCAAGGACAAAGAAAAACGACAAGCAGGGCTTACACTTGTGTAGGCTGGAATGGAAGGAAAGAGGTGGGTAAGGAGCAAAGGAAGAAGAGACAAAATGATAAAGATAAATTTTGTACTCCTGACAGGATTGGAAAGATATACATTAGGTGAAGACTAAAGCTACACTAAATAAGAAGAACAAAAAGAAACCTTGAATACCCATTCACTAAACGCACAAGTCCTGTTAATATTATATACTATAATTAAAGTCATGAGACATTTCTATTAAAAGGCAGTCAATGAAGATTGCTAAGATAAACCCAATTTTAACAAATTCATGTTGATCATGCAGTCTTCGCACATTAACCTAGGTTGCTGGGTAGAATAAGCTGAATTATTATCTAAACATAAATAAATTGTGAAAAACACCTTGAAATTAGTAAAAGCCTTTTTTAATAGAATCATCTAAAACATGCTTTGCATACAGTCTTAATCTTGTAGATGGTCCACAGGTTCCAGATCTGCTTTTCCTCACAACGCTATGTTCAGAAATGTTAAAACCACAAACATCACTGTTTTCAATTTGTGATTTAAATCAAGCTGATCTTTCAATTTTTATTTCTTTTTCTGCTGCTGGGTCATTAATTATTCCATATTAAGTGGAATTCCTAACTCATTAATCTGAATCTGGATTCTATCCAACAAGATGAATATTAAAATAGCTCTAGAGAAAACACTTTATTCCTCTGACAGAAGTTACTGATGGAAGCCATCAATGCTAACATCTCAATGAACAGGTTGTAGCTGAGTACAGAACAGACTATCCCAGCAGAGATAAGTCAGAGGTGAGTGAAAACATTCTCAGTGAGTCAGATCAACGTCACAGATTTCCTACTGTGTATTTTCATGGTGCTTTGGCAAATTCAAGGGTTAAAAAATAAAATAGATCAGCAAGCGATAAGATTAATTGTTGAATGATCATATCCATTTGTAGTAGGCTTTTGTGAAAAGTGTGTTATAACAAATTACTTATTCTTTGGTTGTTGGACACCTTCAAACAACTGAGCTCACAATTATTACATCCTGTTTCAAAAGTATTTCAATATTCATAATTAGCTTCTGTTAACTGTGTCTAGAAGTAATAATGTTTTGGACTTGTGGAACAAGTTGCTTCACTGGAGTAAATCAGTACTGCTCCACCAGTTAACAACAAAAAAAACCCCACATTAGTTTGCCCTGTGACACATGATTCTCATTCTGTCCAGAAAATCTTTTTATTCAAATAAAGTGTACACTTCAGCCTGAATAAGCAATTAACACCTAATGTTACTGAGGTTTTGGTTGGCCTAGCCCACCAGAGTACTAGGTATTACTGTGGAACTAGTTTTCCAGCATTTATATTTCTGCCTCACATTTCTCTTCCTGAATTTATAGCTTCTCCAATATAGACAATGACATTCAGATACTACAGGTGCTGAATAGCACATAATTGCCAGCAAACTGGACCTATGCTCTCCGAATACAAGTAGATTCAGGCAATTATACTTATTTCCAAGCTAAAACAAACACAATAAGGAAAAAAAAACCTATTTAAAAGGTCTGAAAATACTAAAAAGTTGCTTAGATTATCATAGTACAATTCCTAATTAAAAAAATGCCCTTTTTATAGCTGGCATAGGCAATTTGGAAAGATGAGAAATGCATGTAATCACTGCCATTGGGGTAGGTCAGTTTCTTGGGGTTTTTTCTTCTTTTTTTTTTTTTTTTTTTTCCCCAGTCACAAGGGACTTTGAATAGTTGATGTTCACATCTAGAATGCACAATAATCTGTTACTGTGAAATAGCAATGCTGGCCCTCATGCTGATTCTCTTGCCCCCTGAGGGACTGATCCTAAGAGGCTGTTAAGAGACTGAGACAGCAGCCTGCCCCCTCAAGCTAGCTCAAGCTTGCAGAAACACTTTCGCAAATGTGTTTTTTGAAGAGAGACAAGACAGAATAGGATGTTTGCAAGCAAGAAGGTTTGTTTAGGGTATGCAGAAGCCATGCCCCATGGAACTTTTAAAAAGAGGTGCTCAGGCTCTCTTGCAAACCACCTGGGAACAATTTCTTGGTGTAAGTTCATGACGTTATTCACTTAAACAGTTTGAGCAAAGAAGTTAGTTGGTATGATGAAGCATAGAGGAATTATTAGCAAAGGGAGGAGACAAGCAAAGGCAAACTTCAGAAGGAAAACATACAGACAGCAGGCAGAAAGAAGGATTTCTTAATAATCATGTACTACCTGCAAGGTAGGACCAAAAAACTCCAGGTAACAATACAAATGAGGTAAAAGAAACTGAAATATCCTCACTGTGGAGGACATAAAAATGAAACTGGGAAGAAAATGTCAGGATAGGTCCATGAGGATTTCTTCCGAGTTTAGGTTAATACAGTCTAAATTTATAAATTCAGGTGCAAAGAAAACAAAATTGGAGTAGAGAATGATCAATTCAAGTTTGTCAGGAAATGATAAAAGGAGAAAGGATTAGCAGCAGAAAAAGGGTAAGAGCAACAAAGACTTAGAAGTATTTTTTATTAAAGTAGAAAAACACATAATAAAAATAAAACAGAAACTTCCATTTCTGTATTTCTGGAATAAATTTTGTATGTAATCATACATATCATTTCCTCATAACTAAAGCCAGACTGTCAGGATTATATAAAGAAGAGATCATCATACTATAATATGCAAGTTACATTCACATTCTGCAGGGGTCAGATTTTGTTATTCTTCTCAGACAGAAGCTGATGTGATATAAGAACCCATTGATTTTAACAGATTAATTTGTGTTGTACAACTCTCTCAGGTATGCAGAACACAACCCTGAACCTTCACCTTCTAAAAGTTTGATGGTTGCTTCCTTCCTAGGAATAGGACAGTTGAGATGGGATTTTGTGGAGCACCTCTAAAGGCAGTAGAGAATTCACAAGCTAATGGAAGAGGAGCAATAGCAGCACAAACCACATCTCTACCCTATAAATCTTATAACTTTCTTGGAACAGAAAAGGATCCAGCATAAGAATTTAAATAACCATGAAAAGTTTGAGTCCAAACCACAAAATTCTGACTATGATATATGGATGAGGCTGCTTCTCAAATTTTTTTTCTGATAATCTAGGCTTCTTCTTTCTGCTTACCTGTAGAAAAATTACTTTCTTAGAAAAATTTTTAAAGATGCCAATTACAGAAGAAATGTGAAGCCCTCTTTGCCTGAACAAGGCAAAAAAAATATTGGAATTAGCGCACAGTAATGTGCAGACTTCTGGCAGTATTACATGATGCTTTTGTGCACTGTGGGTACTGAATTCCCAGGCAACTTTATATAGCAATAAAGTGTAAAAAATATGTGGCAAAAGCATATCCCAGGATTTGTGAGTATTTCATTATTACAAATGTAAGCTTGGAGTCACACACAGTAAATACTGATTGTTTAAGACTGACAGGTTGATACTAAAACTCTAGATTGAGATGGTAATAGTTAATTTTAGCCTTTTCAGATCTCCTGTAGAAAGAGCAGTTAACTTAGTTTTGCACAGCACATGAAGCAAGATTTAGTAATATGTATGTTACATAGGAATATATGCATTCCATTTTACGTGCTTGTAAAGTAAACTAAGATGAAAATGAAATAAAGGCATTAAAAAGAGAAAAAGATATTTCCAGTGAAGATGAACCACCGGCTGAGAAAGGTCTATTGCAAACACTTCAAGTCACAGGCACATAGTGATTACAGCCAATCTAAAATTCCAGACAACCAGGAAAGAGAGCTGCTTAACACACATTAATTAATACAGCTCTCTGCCTAGAGGTAGTGGACTGTATTTGCACAGGTGAAGACCAAAAAATTCATAGAATCATAGAATGGTTTGGGTTGGAAGGGACCTTAAAGATCAAGTAGTTCCAACCCTCCTGCCACGGGCAGGGACACCTTCCACCAGACCAGGTCGCTCAAAGCCCCATCCGACCTGGCCTTGAACCCTTCCAGGGATGGGGCATCCACAGCCTCTCTGGGCAACCTCATCCAGCGCTTCACCACCCTTAGTGTAAAGAATTTCTTCCTTATATCTAATCTAAATCTACCCTCTTTCAGTTTAAAGCCATTACCCATTGTCCCATCACAACATGCCCTTCCAAAAAGTCCCTCCCCATCTTTCCTGCAGCCCCCCTTTAGGTACTGGAAGGCTGCTCTAAGGTCTCCCTGGAGCCTTCTCTTCTCCAGGCTGAACAACCCCAACTCTCTCAGCCTGTTTTCAGGTGGAAATTCATTCTATAATAAAATATATTTTGCTGATATTTGTAATTTTTCCAGATACATAACTTTTTTCAGATATTTTAGAGGTACTGAGTTGACCTAATGCAACAATAAAATCTATTATCTAAAACCAAATGTAATTCTAAGAAGGCATACTTTAAAAATAACTATTTTTATATAAAACTATCATTTTATAATAACCTTTTAATGCTACTTTTACAGATATGAAGCTAAAAACTTTAGCTCATACTCCCTAGATAATATATTAATTAGTTATATAAAGGAAAAATAAACTATTGTTTAAATAACTGCTTGGATACCATTACATAATCAGAAGTGTGAAAACAATCCTTACCAAAAAGCAGTCTACACCTCCAAGAATGCAGTATACATCTCAAATGACTGTACAAGCCTGGACTTCAGCCACAGGCAGTCATCCTACTAGTCTGGTCTACACAAACTGTGGCCACCTGCACCTCTTTCCTGTCTCTTCTTCCTTTTCACATGCTTCAATAGCTGAATTGTCGCCCAGGTGAATCTTCTCCTTACAGAAACAGTGGGGTCATCTGCCAGGGCTCTTTAGGATGGTTGCTGTTTCCAGACACACTATGACACAGCCCTGCATAAGTTAGCAATTGCTTGTCCTGATACAGAGCCTTACATATTTTGCTTCCCGTAATACAAATAGTGTTTAAAACACAAGTTCAAATCTAAAAAACACCAAGCTTTTGTAACAGAACAAAAGTGTATAGGAAAAACCAGATTAGTACTGTTGTGTACTAACTAGATGACTAAAACAGAGCCACCACATCATCTAATGCAAATATTTATAAATATCGTATTTTGTATCAGCTAGCCTTTACTACAGGTCTCACTGTAACACCTCTCACAGTATTCCAGTAATATCAGCACAGTAATATTAATGATAACAGTCATATTTTTAGTAGTTGCAATATTTATCTTGTGATAGCAGCAAAGCCAACAAAAATGAAAACAGCACAAGATCAGAATAACATCCATTTATCTACCTCTCAAAACACTGGTTTCAAACACTAAGAGGGGGGATATAAAAGCTTCTACACGTGCTCTTTTGCTTTTCCCTCAAACAGTTGCACATATATATGTATATTACTAAAAAATATCCTTTTAATAAACAATGACTATACACTGACTAACAGAAAGGTTATCAGCAAGCACCAAACTTGGACACAACAGCATCTGAAACACAGGCTTTCACATTTTGAAAGAAAGGAAATTTTTAGCTGTAAGAAGGTGGCTCCAGTAGCCTGTCTGTGGCACTCCCAATAGAGAAGATAGTGACAACAGATTTACAGATTGTAACTTCACTTAGTTTACTATTTGGTTTCGCACCTTTAAAAGGAAGCAAATTTACAACTACCTGAATTAGCTCTGACTGTAGTAGGAAAATGTTGTTAATGTTTCTATCAGGAAGATTTATTCATTTTCCACTCTAAGAGCATGATTCCCTTGTTTTGTGGCCTATATATCACAAACATGTGACAGATGGCACTAACTGGCCTTGCATACTAAAGAGTAAGAACTGTGAAAAGATGCTGTTGGGAAATACACCCAATGTACCTTATGCTGCTGATTTCCTAAAAATCATATGGAATTGGTTCCAAAGACCAGAAAAATATAAAAATCCAGCTCATACAATACATGTCTGATAATCATACATCTATTTCTGCTGACTTCAGAATCTTGTCAAAATCAGTGATTAAGTAAGCAAATCTAGTTATACCCAGTACTTCGCAGATATAGTGTTCACTGTCAGTTATTAAGTTATTAGAAGAATGACTGAATGCCACATGTGCCTCAAGCAGATTACTCAGTTTCAGTGAAGCCTACAGAGCTGTTAAACTGACAAAGTAGGCAACATAAACCATTCACTTCTTACAGTTAAAATGCCACAAATGCAGTTTCCAGGATAATTTAAACCACCATATTTATTCTTAGGATCTCTTTGAATCCCAAGAAATTAAAATAACTACTCTACCTCCACTGAAGGAATCCACATCCCAAACAGCTTATGACTGCTGTACAAACAGAAATCCCTAAAAAGCCATGTCTTTACGGGGCCGGGGGGGGGGGGGGGGGAGCAG
>JANZLQ010000056.1:124985-148651 GCA_026212715.1 Elanus axillaris | reverse complement strand
GGGGGGGAGCAGCTACTGTTAGAGCAGTGATAATGTTGATAGTGAACAAGTCTGGGACTATGGGGAACGAAGTTTCACAGAAGTGATTCAGAAAGCAATACAATTAGCAGTTAGTTCCAATGAAAAGCTCATTCATTGATAATTCCAAATGTTTTTTATAACCATTCCAGTTATTAAAGGTTCACAGATTTAGAAATGACTACGTAAAGAGAGAAGAGTCTGCCTCATTCAGCTTTGTGATTTTTGAAGATATGGTCTATCCATTAGGAATACCTGTCTGTACAGTGTGTGTTTTCATGAATTTGAATACATTTGATTTATTTTAGTTTTCAAGTGTTTAGAGTATCTGTTTTACCTGTGTCACCCTGAAGCAATTCAAGTCATGCTGTAATCCAGTACTTTGAAACAAAATCCTTTTTTTAAAAAAATTCATTGTTACTTTTTAGAAACTATTGGTTTTAGCACCTATTACAGGCCAAATTTGGTCTTGTTTTTTTCTCTCTCAAAGCAAGCAAGGAAGCAAAAGAGCATTCCTTACTGTAAACCTTTGCTATAAAAGCACTATCTCTACCCCACCCAGCATCTCTCCAGGATGTCTCCAATACCTTCAGAATTATTGACCGTGATCATTCCATATTTTACTTGGAAAGAAACTCATATATTTGAGAAAATTGATTTAATTGCCTGGCATTTAAGGAATTTTAAAACCAGCTGCAAAACTTGCTCTTCATCTTAGAATTATGAATATCTGCTACTTACTAATATTTCCAAAGCAGATATGAACTGCAGCTGCTATATATTATCAACTCAGATAAGAGTCCAAGGGAGCTGGAATCAGGGACCACGTCCACTCTGCAGGGCCAGCGCTAAGACCGCCTCTTCTGTTCCATGGGGCTGCAGCTCTTGGCTGAACCCCCTCCAAGGGGACTTCAAGGCCTGTTGCAGGTTTTTCATTCATTCATCTCTCCCCAAGCATCAGGGCACCATGTGGGATGAGGGTTCCCCACAGGGCAGCCAGGCGCCACCCCAGCACCCCATCCAGGAACAGGGCAGCCAGGGAGCAGCCCCAGCCCCATGGCTGGCTGAGCCCCTGGTGAGGGACCGAGAGCCCCAGGCTGGGCCAAAATGGGGTCCTGACCTTGGGCAGGTTGAGGGGAGGGCCCAGAGAAGGCCAGGCAGGGACAGTCAGGGCTGTTGATGCCCTCAGGGACATTCATATGGACATTTCCGAATGGCTTTGTTGGATTTAGGTACTTTGGCTTTTATTTTAGGCACTTAAAGAGTGTTTCAGATCTTGTTTATGCCCTCATTATGCCCTACTTTCTCTACAGGCCTCTGCTGCTGCTTTTAAATTGCAATGAGTAGCAGTACTGACAAAGATAAAAGATACAGGCTGTCTTATGAGTTGTGTTATTTGAGTTCAGAACACACAGTTGTGGGCACAGTTAAAAAAGCCCTTATCTCTTACCACCTGCCTAAGTAGCTCTCAGTTATGGATTGATTTTTATTCTGAATGACATCTGAAATCCACTGCGCTAATAAAAATATAGACAGAAACCGTAAACGTGATTAAATAGAATCTAACACACTTCACTCCACTGCAGCATCCGCCTAGCACATTTATCACAGAAGGACAGACTCCAGGTCAGCCTGAGTGAGACTCTTCACAGCACTAGAAACATTAAGAGCCAAAATGTCTTAAATAACCTTAAAAAAGTATAATTTAATAGTCCACAATGCTAGATTTATTTTTTTAATTACTATTATTATTATTTCTAATCAGTACAATAAACAACTCGGGTTTATTTCCATTTCAACATGTATAGTTTTAAGAAGGTAGGCGCTGCACTGTTCATTTCTACTTACATATTTCTTCTTTCTGCTTTTTGGCCTTTCAAAGCAATATAATTACCATAGGGCTTTTGTACCGCCAACTGTTAATCAATAGTTGTGACAAAATATCAAACATTTCTTCTCCCTACAAAATTATTTTTAAAAGCAGACTAATCCTACTTAAGCAGGTAGAAAATTAATGTGTGCAAATTTGTTTCAAATCAAACAGTTTATCCAGTTAAAAGCAATGGCTCATCTGCTTTCAGTTAAAATATTTGTTCCTTCTCCCTTTAAGACATAAGTTTAGAGACATCTTTCACAACTGATTTGATTCCAGTAGGTCTGCCAAGGAAAGAATTTGGTTTAGTATATCATTAAGTAAAGAAAAAAAACCCTAACAAATCAAAACGCTACTAACTAAGCCAAACAATAAATGCCAGGGGAAAAAAAAAATCACCTTTACAGTTCCTTAATCATTTCCAGTGAAGTCTATGCATTTGAACTATGTCTCCTGACTGATATTTTCACTTAAGTATTTGACAGAGGGAAGCTGGAAAACTTGCTATGAAGAGAAAGCATTGATTTGTGGCTGTTCTGCACTAATGGCTTCCTAGGGACTAATAAAATAAGTTAGAGTCTAATAAAATGACTGATCTTTCATTCAGTATAACAATGAACCTTAGCCACTAAGTCAAGTCAGACCCGGTATTTTAAATGACAAGGCAAAATGGCAAAGCAGAAGTCACATACCTCCCATCAACCAAATATATTATTATACAAGAATATCTAAATTCCTTGGTCCCAAGAAGAAATTTGGATATGGCATATCAGTGACATACTTATTTGGTACATTCCCCTCTGGCTACTAATTCCACAAACAATACAGCTAACATTCACAGAGAAGCTTTGGAAAGGATGCTGGTAATATAGCACTACACAAGTTAAGAAATTTAAGATTCTGTTCCTAGCTATCATGAAAGCAATGGACTATTGTCCGCTTTCCTATCTCAAACAATGAATATAACAATGTAAGAGCAGGCAAGTTGACAGGATAACCCCCAATGCTATTCTAGCTTCTGGGACCTCTGGAGCTCGATATGTCTGTATGTCATTAGAAACCACCAATGGATTTGTTTTCCAAGACTATCCAGTCTTCTCTTGAACCCATATAAGCTTTTGGCATCCACAATATGCAAGTAACTTCACAGGTCTGCTATACAACAATTGAAGAACCATCACTTTCTGAACCTGGTGTCTACTAGTTTCCTCTGATACCTCAAACTTCCTGTACTGGAAGAGAAAGACAATCTCTAACCTTGTGCACCTTATCACATCATGAATTTACACACCTCTAGCCCAATAGCTCTTAACCACCGTCTTTCTAGATTGAAGAGTCCTACTATACTCAATTTTTAACCACATAGCCTCTGCTCTATTACTCTAGCCATCCTTTTTTGCCTTCTTTGGAGCACCAATATTGAACACAATATTAATTATATGGATGAAAGACTGATATATATAGTTGCATGAGTATGTTCTCTGTTTCTCTATGGTTTTCCCAGGTTTGCTTTTTGACCTCTGCTAAGCACTGAGGTGTCATTATCATGGAACAATCCATCATAACAGATCAATGTTTTGATGGATAATCAAATCACTTCACTTCTCAAAAAAACATTGATGAAAGACAAGGTTTACAAATTTGAGGATAGAATTCTTCAGCTTTGGTTACAACCATTAGCAGCCAGATAAGAATTTTTATTTCAAATATCTAAGAAAATATTTTTTTTAAAGAGAGAATTTTAAAGAGATTCAAAAATACGTCATTTAATTTCAGATTACAGTAAACTACTTTGTTAAATGTAATTAATTTACCAAAGATGCTTATCAAAACAAAGGCCTTCCAGAAATAGGTTTTCAGGAATAGCAAAGCATGAAACCTTCAAAACAGGTGAATTCTAGGAAAACCAGAGGCAATAGAGTTTTGACATTTGAAGTTTCAGGGTTCTGCACAACTCTTCAGTTACTTCTTTGCTGCCTTTATTCCCAGAACTAATCTGTTACTTATTACACACACCTTAATCTATTTAGAGTGTAGAGTTTGGGGGTTTCTTTTTACACTTTTCAGCAAAGAAACTGTGACAGGATAAAAAGGATAAAAGCAACATTATATGGAACAGATTCATCAATATTATATGAAGTAATATTCAGTAATGAATTAAATTAAAACTATGGGATATTGAATATTATTACATATTGCTTGTAAATAGTAAAAATATCAGCTTTATCAAAGCTTCATCTGCTGATCTTATCCAAATAATTTTTTCCATAATTTTCTTCAGTCAAATTTATATCCCCTGAGGAATTTTTCAGCATTTTTAAAAGGAAACAATTAAAAGAAGCTAGTAACTTACATGGTAAAGACATCAATAACATCTCCTGCAGCTCTTGTCATCTCAAAGTAGGTTTGCAGAATGTTGACGGTTCCTGAAAGTGCTTCATGTCCACAACCACAGAACAGCGCAACTCCAGCATACAGCAGGATGGTAGCAATCAAAGATGCATATGGAATACCTCCCAAGCATTTGATGCAACACTCAAAGCACCCTACAAGAAAATAAAGTTGTGTGTTAATATATTATATCAAGAAAGCAAAAAGAAAGATTTTGCTCTTGAGAAACATTTTTTGAAATTGAAGACTGCAGGCTAAAGAGAGATTAGGTCAAGTATAACAATCCATAATGTCAGAAAATCTGTGAAAGGGCACAGGTTAATTCAACTTCTGAGTTTTCTCAGTTGCTACTTGACCTACTAAATGTAGACATGCCATCTGACTAACATGAAACATAAAACAGTTAATTCCTTGTACAGCTTCATGTTTTTATGCAGAGCAGGTTACAAGGTCAATCCTAGGTTATACCTATGTTCACAATTCCTGTTGCTCACCTGTTGGATTACTGAGGAGGACCCTCAATAACAGGAAAACAACAGAAAGAGGATATCCATTTCATTTCCTTCCATCACCATAGGTTTATTCCATTTTTCCATCTGTATAGTGCTGACAACAGAATTGCTCCTGCCCACAGCACCAATTCTTTGTGCATCACTCAAATACTCACAAGAATAAATGAAGATATCCACTAAAAAGGTACAGAATTAGAAACAACTATAGAAGTTGAATTTTCTCTCAATATATTCTACCCTGTGCAATGTTTCTTAAGTGAGGGCAATTGCTCCTGAGTTATACAAGGCCAACTTTTTGTGCAGCCATCAGAGTGTCTAAACAGATGCCCAGTTCCACAACAAACCCTTTCCCCAGCAAAAGTGCTCAAGTTTGTGTCACTACCTTGCCTAGTTTGTCAAGTAGTTTCATGACTGCAGCATCTCTGACTCCCAAATCTGACCACTCCCATAAGGACTTTTACACCCTGTAGAGCCCTTCCTATTGCCTTCTGCAAGGACAGACAAGGCAGGAACCACTGGCTGACAGAAGGCAAACATGCATTGACTCAGTAACCGGAGGTTTTATTTTCTCCTAAGCATTACCAGTTTATGACAGAAAGGATTTGGATAGAAAACAAGGTGAGGCCTATAAATTTTAAATGCTTATACAGACAACAGACAATTAAAAATTATTTACAGGATGTTCAACAGGTGTGAGTCAATATATTTTAGTATACTCCAAATGCTTTAAGCTATGCTAAATCATAGGAGTAGCAGAGATACATTAAAAGGGGGGTGGGGGAGAAAAGAGGCACAAAAATGCCATTCTTTAAAGAAAGTATGTCTACTTTTCTCGAAGTACATATAGCCTCTGCATGTTAATTTCGTATTTTGTCCTTTAAGTTAGTAAGTTCTTATTTCCTTTAGCCAGGATAACCAAAGTAGTAATTTCCTCTGTCTGTTCAAACATTCATTTTCTGCTTTTAATGAACAAATATCAATCTGTCATATATAGACATATGTCTAGCAGCTATTTATATGCAAGATTCTCTGAAGAGAACAGTTTAAGCCATTTTCAAATATATATGCATTTTAGTTAAACAGAAACCTCTCTTGATATTTTGTAAATATAGGTACTAAAAAAGGCAATATTTAAACCGCTGGATAATTCCCTTAAGAAAAATATAAATTAATATACTAAAAATGTACAAGACAAACAGACTTCAAAAATTCACATAATTCCCAATCATGTATGCTAGCTGTATAAAAATAGCTCTGTATAAAGATATAGCTTGAGACTACTTTGGCTGAAGGACATATCCTTCTTTCAATTCATGTCATCCTACTGTACTGACAGTAGGTAGCTTTCCTATTCAGCAGCACAGGGCTTTGAATGTCCAGTTATAATTTTGGGTCTTTCTTCAGGGACTATTAGACTAAGGGAGTTAATACCCAGGAAGTCTGTGGGCTTTCCATCAGCAGGAAGTCTTAGGAATGGACTAGGAAAATGTATAAATGCTTTTGGAGTGACTCATTCTGTATGCAGATAAATACAGGAAATTTCTTAAAATTCCTTCAGTCCTGTTTTCTAAGATTACCCTTAACAATAACAGTAGTTAATTTCTCAGTGTTTAAAAGCTTACACAAATAGAAAAGGATCCTTCACTGGATAATCTACTGTCTAAAAGGTATAAAAATAAGAAATATGTATTGAAAATATATACATTGAGCAAGGACTGCATGGAAAAATACAGCTGCAGCATATCAGAGTTTATCACAAAATGCCCATTGCCATTTTGAGCGCCATACAACTGTAGAAAAAGCTTCAGGAAACTGGTAACACTGTACAACTGTCACTATTATATGAAAAAGTAAAAAGAGAGATGGCAGTAGAGTGATAACGGAAGTGAAGTATGAGGGCCTGCAAAGTCAAACATGAAAAAATAAGGTAGACCTAAATATTTACAGGGACACATGCACTATAGGGAGTGTTTCTTAACATTGCAATAGCTTGGGGCAGGGAGGTGGAAGAGACATTTTGTAAACACTTGGGTTTTGCCTTCTGAAACAGGCTAAGTGGAAGAGAAAAAGCTAAAGAAATGACAACACAGGAACAAAAATAGTCTAGTCTTAACTAGAATAAATTTCATTAAGGTCACACTCACATACAACTGCTGTATTTAATAGTGGGTGTATTGTTATCTGGAAAGAGCTGGCTGTGCACTACCTCCTGAAGCCGCTGCACCTCACCCACTAGGTCCAGTGAGAGTTGAGCACACACTCAGATGTCACAAACTACATCAAAATCCAGGGTCAGTAATATTACTTAAGCTTTATTATAGTGAAACAGTGTAATACAGTAAAATAGCATAACAGAGTAAAAACAGTATAATAAAATAAAGTGACAATCAATATAGTAAGGTGCGATCCAATGAAAAATTTCATCAGAAACAAGTCCCTTTTTTTTTCCAAATTGTTTCAAAATTTGAAAAATAAGTGAAACAGGTTTATAGTTTGTAAAGAAAAAGTGCTCCTCTCTAACATTAAAACTGTTCATGCTTATAAGCCTTTGAGGGAAGCTTTTAATAGTAGTATATTTTAGCAATTCAAGACTTTTCCACTCACAGAAAATTATCTGAAAAAAATTCCTCCAGCCACATGAAATTTTCAAATAATCAGGTATTACTCATTTACTCAGCTCTTCCATAGGCCTATTACCTTTCTCACTACTCACTTCATGAGTAACTAGAGTTTTCAGTGTTGTCAAATCAACTCAAAACTAAAGCAAATCAGTGAATCAGGACAAAGATTTTAAAACATACATCATTCATACACCACAGAAGGTGATGTGCTATAGGTAACATTTGCTCCGGTTCTTTTTTTTCAACCATTCAGAACGTGAAAATAGCTGTTTAATAACAGAACAATAGAAATGCTATTTTAACTTGCACAATGAAATTGAACCACTGGTACAGAATGTGACTCAGCTGCGCAATGTGTGTATACAACTGTGTGAGGCATGCAGTCATTCACAACTCTGAACACCATCACAATGCAGTTAAAACATACAGCTATAGAAGTAATTACTATGAAAGATAAAAAAAGATTGTATACTCCTTTGATATTTGTTAACATCTGCAAATACAGGTTTCAGTACTTTTCAAACAGTTCACTCTGCACAATAACCTTGTCCAATATAATTCAGCATTCACTGTTCTTGTTTTGCTTATGTTTACCAATATTTTCCCTCATGTAAAAATCTAGATCTGCTGGGACCATGTATTTTTACATAAACCATAGGAAGTAATCCAAAACACTATTCTTTGTAGCTTTCAACATGAAAAACTGTACTGTTCTTTATTTTATTATAAATCATTCCACAGAGAAAATGTAGCAATGAAATACACAGAAGATGACAATACAAGGAATTTTATTTTACATGGATAAAATAAAACTCCAAATACTGGCTATATTCATCTATCAAAGTAGTGCACATTAACACTGCATTACATACGTCCATCCACCTTTCAGTCAGCAAAGATCTCACAGATAACTAGCTCTGCTCCTCTTGGTACAACTATTACTGTCTATATCAGAAATACTCTTGATATTGGTATATAAACTTCTGCTTTAAAAGGCTTGTAAAGTGTTACTTATGCAGGCAAATCTCTGCACACCTCTTCTAGTTTATGCTGCTTTTTGGGTGCAAGTTTTCTGACATATCTCCAAGTGCAGCAGCCAAACATAGGTTGGCCTTGTCTGTTTATATGATCTCTTCTCTACATTAAGAAGGCAAAAGCTTTAGATCTTGAGCAGAAATTGTCCTTGTGATTTACATGCTAATTATGCATACAAATTGCACTGCCACAATCATTTCTTTGTGTGTTAGTGGTATGTGAACTCTTTTTCTTTAGTGCAGATCAGCACATATAAGTGACAAATAAAACACAATCCATTTCTGGCCAGTGCATTTAAAAAAAAAATAAAAAAAAAAGAGAGATTCAAGACCTCTATCTCTTGTCACATAAGTCTGTGAAAGTGAAGTTTAAACCAATGATACCAGAACCAGTTTCAGAATCCAATTATGCTACTGTCTTTTACATAAATTGTTAAGAAAACCCATCCATCCAAGATTTCTATGGAAAAATTAACATGTTGAAAAAAATTATTTTAAAAATAAATAAATAAATATAAAATAAACATAGAGAATACAGACGAATTTTCTGGTTTTGCTTCTTTCTTTCTTTACAATGCATTTTCAGCTAGAACATCTAGGATGATTAATCACAGATAACTACATCTCCAATGTATTACTGATTAATCACACATAATTACATCTCCAATGGGAACAAGCACCTCTGAAGATCATATAACATTTTAATGACGTTTTTACTTAACTTATTTTTCTTAAAGATTTTTCTGTCTAATATAAGGAGACAGGACAGCAGAGCCTGAATAAAATGCAAGAGACCTACATAAACTTGAAACAGAAAACAAAATAAGAAAATCTTTTGTGCCTTCCATGCCTGGCTAGGCATGCATTTTTTCCTATCTGAATTTGTACCACTTGTCACACAGCTTTCATGGCCAATCAACTCGAATACAGTTTCAGAGACCATTGTGAAACATGCAGATTTAGTTCAGAATTTTATTAAGCTACCCTTAACCTCACAAAGTCAAGCTACTGTTATGTAATATTTTAACTGATAAATACACCCATCAGAACACATAGTACTGAACAAAAAGCAACACATTTTACTTAGATCTAGTACCAAAAAAACCCCCAAATTATTCTACATGTAGCACGACTTCCTGATCTGAAACTGTTCTCCAAGGCATCATAGCAAAGCAACAGGCATAAGCAATCCAGCTCCCTTGATATTGTCCCAAGTAGAGAAGACACAAGACTTTTGAGCTGTAGTTTACAAAGCTGCAGATGAGGGGAAGCAAGGTTTGGGAATTAATCAGCAAAGATCATCCTTGTACTGTGATCTGGAAAACCTGTTCAGGAAGTGCTGCATACACATCCCACATGATTGCCCTCTAAACATGTCCCAAGGTCTTTCATGGGATACGTTCCCCACTCTGCTTATGCCCTTTACCAATAGGGAAAACTTTATCACCTTGCTATACCAAACACTAACAACTAAAGTATCTTTCTTAGTCTTGTTCAGAAGATGATTTCTCCTTTAAATTAGCTTTCTATGAGAATGTTTACTATTACAGAATTACCTATCAAGCAACAAAAATTACTTTTACCACAAAATTAATTCTGAGATCCTGGCTGCTAGGACTACAGTGGAAAAATAAATAACACAGGATTTTGATTAAACTATTATAAGCAATGTGATATGTAGAAGACCAAGAACAAGGCCCACAGAAAATCCCAAAAGCATTTTCAGGAAAAAGGCCAACTGCAAGAAAATACAAAACAATATGCAGGTATCCTCTTACACATTAAATTCTGCCTCATTACTGGATCTACTTTGACTTGTTATTTTCTTAGTGTGACTGGATGTTAGCTAATCAGAAATCAGCTAATATCAAAAATTAAATGTTATGCTTTAGCCCATTACAGTCATTCTGCAATTCATTGCATCAGTCATTGTACTGAACACGGGATCAAGGCTAAGAGGAATTGTTAAAAGGCTTTTGCTTATTTAGATGCAGAATTTCTTGAACTAAACTGAAATGGTTAGGATAACTTTGTTACCCAAGGGAATTATATGAAGGATCAACATCTCAGCAACCTGCAACCAGAAGCCTCACTGTAAGGTCTCAGGCCTCCAAAATTATTCTTCTGTAGAAATATAACTTCACACAACTCATCCAATAACAAAAAAGGAACAAAAGATTTACCTTTGCAACACCCATCCCAACTGCCTGTGCTCTGATTCTCTAACTCATAGAAAGCATCAGTCATCAAAAGAATACGACTAATTTGAATGATACTGGGATTCTCACCACGGCCATGGAAAGTCCCCGTGTAGGTAGGCCCCACACACAGGCTAACAATAATAACGGTAATATTGCAGCATAAAAATCCACAATTTTCCATCATATTTACTACTACATTTTGTCTTCAGGTTATACACAGAACTTTCAGCAACACAAAAACTTTACAAAATCCTTAAAAGATGTTTCAAAACAAAAAACAAAAGAAAAATTACACGTGTAATAAAGTGGTCTGAAAATGGAGCCTTAAGAGACTGCACAAACTGAACGTGCATGTGAAGAATCCTTTAGTGACTGAAGATGCACAATTTTATTGCCATCTTTAACAGATGATGTATTCTTATGAGGCTAAACACTGAAACAGTTAAAAATGAAGCAGTAAAGGTGAAGTATTTCGCCCTTCAGCATAATTTGAATTCAAGAAAATATTTTGAAACTTGTCTGCAGTCATTAAAGCAAAAGGAATAGGTCAAAAGGTAAGCAACCTAGCTTAGTTCAGCTCAGTTCTATCTAGCATTTTTTCCTCAGAGAAATAACATTAAAATAATTAACTGCTTATTTACCCTATATCAATATAAGATTGTTCTGCACTTGTACTAGGAAAGTACAGACTTACAGATACATTGTTGTACAAAGCTTTTTTCTAAACGAATTTAAGTCAATTCTTTGAGAAATTTTAGTTAGAAATTTTAGGATTATAATACCAGTTTAGGCCAGTAGTCCAATGTGAATTCAAATGTGTCATGGAATACAAGTTGGTTGTTTTTTTCTTTCAAGTTTGCAAAACTTTTTGTAGCAGCACCAGTATTTGTTAAAATAGAAAACTGCACAGTAAAGCATGTTTTTCAATGAAAATTACTATGACCTTCAAAGACCTGCTTCACAAATTCATTTACAAACACCATTTTTATTCTTAGTGCATATACAACTTGTAAAGTTCTTTCTGTTGATGATTATTTTCAGTTGAGGGAAGTATGGGGATCTGTAGATTACATGGCATTGTAATAAAATAAAATACATGACACAAAATCCCTCCCTCCCTTACTCATATTGATACTCTCTTGTTCTGACTAATGGATAACAATAATATTAAACCTGAACAAGGCAAACAGAGTTTTAAATTTTTGTACAGTGCTTAAAATTAGCTATTATTTCATCCAGAACTGTCCTTTGTTTTTATTAAGCACTCAAAACTCCAGTTTAAATCGTAATGTTTAAAAAACTGCATTCACCAGAGAAAAAACTTAATTCAGCAAGATCACTAATAATCCATCACAGTACCTTCTACATCACAAATATAATTTAGATTTGCATTTTCATCATATGCATTGAACACATTTCTTCAGTTATAGTCAAGGTAATTAAATCTCAAATGGATTGCTAAAATGGGTTCCAAATAGTTCACAGTTTTAATGCACAGTGGTAGTAATATGAAATATGCTACTTAGCCAAAGAGAAGAAATATTATTTCAAGAATCCTGCAATAGAATAACACCAAGCTATTCAAACAACTGTATTTTGCAAATCCACCTGGAAGAGAGATCTATAATTTCTGTGTTACCACCACCTGGTATAATAAATTTTCAGAGCCAAATTAAAGATGTATTTTCTATCTGAACTAAATTATATGAAAAATCAGTTTTCCACTAAGTTTAAAGACACATCTAACATAAATAAACACAGTTTTAATTCTCATTAAAGCACATAGCATGGTAACTTAAACAGCAAGCAAGAGGAAGTCCTCTTTCTCCTAGATAAGGAGTCACATGTATGTACTTATCTCACAGATAACAAACATGCTTCTGTTTTGTTCATCCTTCTTATCTGCACTGAAATCTGGAGGAAAAAAAAGAAAAGGGCTACCTACAGCCTGTTTTCTTGGGTAAGTGAAACAGGTGGATGAAATGAAAAAATTATCTGTTGAATATATCTAAAAAAGTAAATTTGAATTAACCAGTACATAGAATAATTTCATCCCGTCTTACGGTAATACTTCAGCAATACTCAATGGTGGGAGTACAAAAATTCATTTTCTGGCATATTGGACTAATCAAATAGCTTGTTGACTTCCTCTGTTGCACCAAAGTATTCTGCCATGGTGCTTGTCAAACTTGGATAAATTTCTAATGAATGATGAGAATCGCTAGGTATCATACATTAACAAAAGAGCACTGTGAGGCAATCCACCTGATTAGTACCTTTCAGCAGAATGCAGATCTAAGCTATTGTGACAGCAGAGAATCAGTGGCTTGGCAGTAAAGTCTCATCATGAGTCATGATCGAAGGTCTAGATTTCACATAGTGAAGGTACATTCTGAGCTTTGGCAGAGGCTGCACAACATCCCAAAGAGCTACGCTGCATCCCTTTCCTACTCCATTGCTCTCAACAACACAGGGAAGCTATCTTGGATTGACTGCAACTACTTTTTTAGAGCAAAATGCCTCATTCACTTTGTCAGTCAGACAGGAAACTAGCCTTTCTTTTTGTCACTTTATTTTTTTCTTCTTTGATGGACAGGTAAATGATCATCCTGCATGCTGTATGCTTCCTTTAAGGTATCAGTGTCACCTTTCCTAGCCCTGCCAATTGTAATTCTTAAAAAGAACTAATTTAAGCAAAGACTCCTGGCTGCACATCTCACAACTTGTCAAAGAAATTGGCTCATTTACTATTTAGGTACCTACACAAGGCTCCATTTAGTAAGGTATTGAGCATGTGGTTGACTGCAAATGTGTGGCTTGTCTCATCAACTTAAAATCAAATTTACACTGTAACTTCAATAGAATATATAGAATATGAGGCAGACAGCCAGAACTAGGTGACATCACACCAAAACTATTTCCAAATAGTACAGCCTCACCCTATACCTGAATTCATTGTTTTCTTGGGTAAACATCTATGAAGGCATTTAACTTCCACTAATATAATGGAGAAGAAGCAGTAGTAGTTTAGGGATGGTTTTAGGCCAATATCTTTCTTTTTTTTTAAGTTTTTTTTTACTACTTGGTAGGTCAAGCCCACTTCCCATCTCCTTGCCCTTTTGTCCCTGACAGCAACCATCTTTGCTGGTTTTCCTTAAGCCTGCTTATATTGTTTGACAGTTGTATTGTAGAAGTAGCTGCAAAACCTAATAAGAGTCAGACCCTAGCTAGCTGTGCTATATAAGGAACAATCATAAAAATGGACACAACCTGGCTTGGACTTTTCTTAGCAAATTTTAGACACCAGTACACATGACATCTTCATTGGTTCACATTTATGAAAAAACCTTACGTATGTGATATTTATAAATGCCATGCTGGTTTTGTTTATCTGTGTCCAGGTGGGTAACACTTCTGGTGAGAGAGGAACTGATTACTAAGTGAAAACATTGGAAGGGGGATCTCTACATGCTTGAGAAGATTATCTCTTTTTACAAGTACTGTTACAGCTTGCAATGTAAATTAATGCAATTTTTTCAGAGAGTTAATTAAAATATTTTACATATATACATGCAAAAACTTACACATTCACACCTTTGAAAGAAACTACAAACACAAACAAATACCCATATTTGTGGGACATTGATGATTATGACAATGTACAGAAAACTATGTTGTGATTAGCTGTTATAGACTCTTTAGTACATTAGGTTTATTGCTATTTAATGAGACAAATCTTAATCTAGCAGTTAATAAGTATTAAAGTTACTGACACAGAGCAGTCGCTGCCTGAAATACAAATCAGTCAGGCATAATATAGTCAATCTTTGTAATCTTAAAAAAAACCTGCTGGCTGATTTAACACAGACAACATTTGTCAGCCTCAAAATCACTCTAAAGCTAAAGGGACAGGAATGAAACGAACTAGTTGGACAAATGTGATACAAATAAAGAAGAATTTGGTCAATTCATTCAAATGGTTTGCCCATTACATGTACTTTATATATTGTGTATCAAAGATTTTTACATTAAATTAATTAACAATTCATTATTGTTAATAAATAGGTTATAAACATGTTATATGTATCAACAATGCATAGATGATGATTGAAACTATTATAGATGTTTATAATGATGTTTTTGATCTGCTGGAAATGATAACAGTTTGTAAGAACACTAATTCTATGCAATACTTAGTACGCTGATTTATAAAGGGAATGACAATGCCATGGATCATAAAACTAGAAAATAAGTATCCTTTTCATTCCTCTCACCTAGAGTTCATAGAATCAGTCCCTCAGTCCTTCTCCTCAGCCTTGAACAGAGCTATCTCTCCCAAATGGAAAACTACTACAAAGCATCTACTGAAATGTAATTCTGCAGTAATTTTTTTCTCATTCACAAATAGACTGTTACACTGGGCTTTAAGCCACATCTTTTTTCTTTTTTTAGTGCGTTATCCAAATCTTGCAAACTCAGAGAATATTCCTCCATGAATTTTCTGTGCACTCATCTGTTTAATTCAAACATTCTACAAACCTCTTACATATTTAAAAGGTATTTACAATTTTAGACATCCTCATTCTAGAGAAGGTAGCTTCCTCCTTTTTTCAGGTGGTGGAACAGAGGAACAAATAGGTAATTTGCCAAGTGACTTTTCAGTTTGGTACTCAGAATAACATTAATATGGTTTCTCAGAATACTTATGTTTTTATAGCTCTTTATATAATCAAATACATTTTACTGTTGTCATTTCCAGTTGTGTGTACTTAGCACTCAGAAATGACAAAAATACAATTAGAGGTAAATTGTAAATACTTTGATCTCAGGAAATTTTCCAGCAGCTGTGCAGGACATAGTGGCAAGACATGTATGAATAAAATACCAAATATTCAGCTGCCTTAAATAATTTCGTTTGCCTTACAAATCTTTTCACTGCTAAAGTGGATAGGGTGTGTAGGTTGTACAGCTGTTAGCTGATAACAGTCAAATCCTAGAACTCAAAAATCCTGGGTAGCAATTCAAACTTTCTTTTACTTGGCATTACATAGCCCTTGCTCCTTATTCTACATCGTACCCAACTTCTGATCCTATGTCCTCCTGTTTTACATCACTTTTATCTCAAAAGCCTCTCTTTGACTTCATCTGCTCCCTTTACCCTCAGGCTGTCTTCATGCTGGCTACTCTTATTCCCTTGAATACCTATTTACCTGAGAAACAATCGAAGCAGATAATCTTGCTCTTCCAAGCTGTGAGAGAGCAAGCTCCCCTGTTTTGGGGGCTGAGCAGTGGGAACACAGAGTCACCTCCCTCTTCTCTCCCTACCCTTGTTCTAATTCCACCACCCCTCTCCAAGGCAATGAGATACTCCTCAATGAAAGAGACATGCACAGGTTGTCCTATGTATTTACTACCCGAAAGGGTAGAATAACTTCAACTAAAGTAGCAGAAAGAAGAATTATAGAAAGCTTCAGTCTGAAATTTTGAATATTTGGAATATTTCCATCTGGAAATAAAACCATAATCTTTTAATGGAAGCATTAGATAACTTTATATATGACTGTCACTTCAACACCTCAGAAAGAAAAATAGATGAAGAAATAGATGATGATGGGGCATATAGTCATCATCCTTCAGGATGATCTGAATAATCCAGTCATGACTTCACTAGTTATGAGGAAGACTGTTCCATGAAACTAATGAAAGCCATCTTGTATATTTTTCATAATATATATGTGAATATGTATAACACTTTCAAACATACTATTTAGACTTCTCTATACAGTAATTAACCCCTTAATCCCATTTAAAAACACAAACCTGTAAATCTAACAATAAGCAGTTTTGCAGACATAAATAAAACAGAAACAGAAGTATTTGTTAATGAGCTTAGAATAAAAGTTCTAAAGGTATCATTTACTCAGTCAGTGCAAATTTAAACATTCAGTGTTTTTATTGTTTACAACTTTAAGGATACAGGTCATAATCAAAGTCTCTGTGGATCAGTATGTTATATACTTTTCCAAGCCTACAACTAATAATCTTAATTATATCAAACTGAATATTTTTTACTGGAACTGATTCATTAATTCTACCAAGATCTCAATTTATGTACTTCTTTTGAACAGAAACATCTGTAGTAGCCAACTTCTATGAGCTTCAAAAAAACCTTATATTTAAAACCTAAACCATGTCCTACTAGAGTTAAACAGCATTTATTACTGACTCCATCATGAACAGAAATCTCAGCAAGTATTCAGTGAAGTGACAATTCTTAGAGTAAAGGAATGAATAACTGTATCAAGGAAAATTACTCTCAACCAGACACATTAGAATCTAGTGAAAGATCAATCTGCATTAAGCATTCATTTCATTTTCACTCTCTACATAAAGTGGAAAAAGCATTTATTCTCTATATTAAAATACTAAAAGACATTGACAACTAATAAGTGAAAGGCAGACAAGAAAATTCCATTTCAAAAACACAGACTCTGAAATCATGTTTCATAGTTTTCATAGTACTCTTACTCAACTGCTGCTTTGCCATGAAAGACTGCTTTCTTTCTAGTTTCACAAAAGTTCATCTGTAAGATACTTAGATACAATTATTTTCATTGAAGTTTATAGTCTAGTCAAAACTCAATCTAGATAGGATGCGGAAAGTCACTAATAAATATTAATAACTTTTCTATTTAGCTATCCTGCTCCCTTTCCCTTTTGTAGGTTGGATTTGGGGGTTTTTGCCACTAAGTCTTTCTTCAATCAAAAAAATATTTTTATTTTTTTATTTTTTGGAAGGATGATTGCTGCACAGAATTAGAAAGTTCTACTAATTCTGTGCTTTCTTGAACCTTTTGACCTAGAAGCAAGGCTTATTTTCTTAGCTAAGATACACTGAAGAATGGGGAGGTAACAGGTAACACTGCAAAGAGTCCTTCAAGAGTACAGAACATGAAATACAATTACTATGCATCGCAGGCTTTTTTTCCTCCCAGATATCTAGGGTTAGGGAACTATTTTTAAGACAGGCACATGACAAAGCAAGAAAAGATCTGTGAAAGAGCAAAGGCAATAAAAAGTTTGAAACATGCTAAAAATAAAAGTAAAGCTGCCATTTAATATTTTTATCCTACAAATATTTTTTTTCTATCTTTGATTATGAGGGCCAAGCAAGACCAGCTACAAGAAGCCAATATTCATCCTATACAACCTAATCCTTACGCAAAATTGCATTAAAACTCTAACTTACAGATTAATAGCTTTTCAGAAAGAAATCAAGTATTAATTTATGGATTTCAAATGATGCAGAATGAAACATATCTACAGGTGATTTGTTCAAAATATGAAATTACAAGACTACGTGAAACTCAGCAATATACTGCTAGCCTGAATAGATGTAGTTTCATCCTCCACCAGTTGAATCTTCCAATGCCCTTGCCTAAAGCGGGAAATGTCTGCAGTAGTTGAGTATGGTTTATGTTGGCTTTAGAATGTTTTATTATTACAACTTTAATTCTTTTTCCCAAATTCCAAATACCAAGAAAAGGAAACATTACACATGAAATAGAAAAAGACATGCCAATCCTGAAATAAGAAAGCATTTCCCAGAAGCTACAATCCATGATGACTAGCTTTCATTTATTAGATATCTCCCGTTCTGCTGGTCTGCTCTACAGCAGGAGAGCTCTGTAGTTCTTCACAGTTACATCACTGTGATGGGAGGCTCTCTAATCTCACATTTCGCAGCCAGAAATATCCACTTTCCCATAAGTTATTTCACTGAAGTAGTTCCAGAAAAAGAAATCAAACAAAACAAAGCAAAAATCAAGAAGCCAATATATCATATTTAGAAAGAAACCACAGATATAATAAAACAAGTTCAAAAGAAAATTTCACAAAAGTATTAGGACTTTGGCAGTGACAACAGTCTTTTAAATTCTATTTACAATATGTACAATTTACAATGGATTTTCTTTCTTTAAAAGATTTGTAGTTATTTTATTATGGTTAACCAGAGAAAATTTCTAGGTAGTGTGCTAGTCTGTCTTTGAGATAGAGATGATTCTTCTCCTACTCTAAAAGGTTTGAGCTTATAAACTTTCTAATGTAATATCTTATCAAATATACTGCTGAGTTAAAGCAAGGTCACTACAGAAAGTGAACAACAGCTGCTTTAGGAACAGACATTTTTCTTTTTTACAGCAGTGATTTTTACCTAACATTGCTGTTATAAGTCCCATGGTGACTATGGTCAAATACTACTTGCTGAATATTAAATTTGTTTTCATTTTATTATCTTCAATTTAGAAGTCTCCTTACTCATTCAGTAAACATGAACTGAATAACATTAACTCATATTTGACAAAGCAGTTTACCATTATGTCTAACTTTATTTTTAAACCCCCACTTTTTCTTTCTTTTTTTCTTCTTTATTTCTTCTTTTTAATTTTTTTTAGAGGAAAGGAAAATATGTAATTTTTTACACTAAAATTAAAGTCACAATAGTTGTAAATCACTACCATTTATAACTTGAAGCTGCTAGAATTAATCCATTGCAGGCTTTGTGCACTAATTTAATCAGGTTAGCACAGTTATCTCTGGAAGTAAGCCTTTTAGTACTTAAAAAAAGTCACAGGCTCAGGAAGTCTTATTGAGGTCCTGTACAGTCTCTACAATGTAACATTGTGCTAAGAGGGATATATTTTACTCCTGGGAAATAAAAAAATACAAAAGTGAAAAGGTCAACAGACAGAAAGGTTTGAGACAAAAAATCAAAACAAAGATAAGCACATTTGAAGAAAATTGCTAATGTAGAAGTTGTCTGTTACAAGAATGTAACATATCTACACCATGCTTATCCATAAGTATTTATATAACTTCATTTAGGTTAAACGCTGGGTTTTATTAAAAGCAACTGGAGAATTTGTCTTTTCTACTGTATCAACTTTTATGTCTATGGCGATTATGTCTAGGTTTGGGAATGCAAAGATTTGTCCTTCCATCTGGGATGTCATGTGTGCCTTTGAAGCATCATTACTCCAGCCACACACCTTCACCCACATTTACAGGGAAACTCCTCGCTTACATATGAGAACAAAGCTGTGTTGCACTCACCAGCTGCTGCAGCATGATAAGAGGCCACAGTCAGGATACCCACAATTGCAATACAGATACATTTTGACAATGGAAGAATCAGCCACTCTTGTGACCTCATACTCTCCATACAAACTGCAAGTAGAGAATCCATTTATTTTGACTGCCACTAGACTTCTTTTAGAGGTAGCAGAGGAGCTGCACAGAGCTATACAGTCTGGCAAGAAGGAATTTTGACTACCTTGAGAGCTATTTTGAATAATGCTTTCATGCCCCACCCCAATCATTCCTGAAAATGTTGTTCACTAAAAATAATCTGTTGGAAGGGAGTTTATTATTTTCATGGATTTTTTGAAATTTTTTTCTGTTGTTATTGTTTAAAAGGTTTTAGGATTTTCAAATGGATGTCTGAATTTAAGCTATTTTTCTTTAAAAATTATTTTTATATTAAAGGAGATTTAAATAAAGCCAAAATGAAAATAAAATACACACAGAGTTTTTTATAAAGCCAAGTGATTTCTCTGAATTAACAATGTATAAACAAGACTGAGATTTCAAAAATTCAGCTGTTTCAGGATAGAAAGGTTGTGTACAGAGTGCCAAACTCATGCAACTTGTATTTTAAGACATTGAGAAAACAAGACAAGGACAGACTTTGGTTCATTATGTAATTATCCATTGCTGGTTTTCTCTGGTGACTTCTAAAGTATCAAGATTAAGATAATCTTGCTACTTTGCCTCTTGCATTACCTGTTCTGCCTGGAGGTACTTGAAGAGTACTGAACTTTTAATTTGTAATTACATATATTAGCTGGATCCCAGAAAAGCTTATTCTGGTTCACTTGCCAAGTATGTAGACTCTCTTCTTGTGCAACACAGAAAAATCCGAGTGCCCTATACATCATATAGGGAGGTATTCACGGATTTGGAAGATAACTATTTTGCAGTCCAAATCCTCAATGTATGTGAAATGAAATAGACTAAAATACTGAATTTTAAGTCAACTCTAGCTATTCTGATTATATGTCAACAGCACTGAAAGTATATCGCCAAGATGAAGATTAACTGATTAACTATGCAAGAGAAAGAAAAAAATGCAAGTTAATGGCATTCATATTTTGATGAGAGTTTGCAACCAAATGTCATAGAAGACAACAGAAACCAGGACACTAGTTTTCTATTTCATTTTTTGAAAGAATGCTGATTTGAGAATTTCCATTTTATGAACAGGATATTATCCAACATGGAAAGTTATAAAATTCTCTGTTTGCTAAGACATATGAAACATGGGTAAACTGCAAACAACTCATACATAAAATGTCATGATAAAAATATTTGAATCGTACGTACTTTGCTGATAACATTGCAACACTGTTAGTATGGATTTATAATGCTGTTTCCCTAGTTTAGTAAAGACAAATCCTTTAGTCTTTTTCATTACACACAGCCAAATCTAACAGTGCCTGAGTGCAGAAGAATGCATGAAAATTCTCTCCAAAGCCAATGATCTCTTTCCTACAAGAAGATTCCAGAGCTGCAGGCAAAGATCATCAGGGAGCACTATGAAAAGCGCTCTAACTGCTGTTGTAACAACTATAATTGACTCTAATTCCACATGCTGCAGATAAATATCATGGGAAATTTCCAAAATTATGCACAGATCACTGTTAGCGACTCCACTGAATTCTTATAAAAAACAGAATCTGATATTCAGTTCCACTTTAATTCAGGGACCATATCAGTACATTACAGGCAATCTCAGACAGGTTTTTGCCAATTGCTTTTCAATCATGGATTAATTGTAATAAGGCTAGGTTATAGCCACTAGCACAGGGAACAAGAATTCAGCTGCCTCCAGGGATTTCATCTGCTTCCTGGCCTAGCAGAATTCATCCAAAGAGATGATGGGAAAAAAAAATCAATTTGCAGTAAATGATTCCCTTGTGCGGCTCACAAAACTCACTGAACACTGTGAGTAGGGTTGCTTTTTGAATAGCTAGACAATTCCTGGTGGGCAAATTTCACCGTGGCTGCAGGACGGATGGTCAGGGAGGCAGCTGTGCACTTGCCGAGTATATTAAAGTATAATTATTTGGAGTACCAGCAATGCTACCAGATTACTTTAAATGTAACACCCAAAAGACTCCAAACAGACATTACTGGCTAGCTTCCATATTGAGCACACAGACACATACAGAAGCTAGAGGCAACATCTTTCTTTTACAGTTACATAATTTCTCATATGTCTTTGCTTATCCTTATTTCAACATTACACACCAAGAGAAGGTTTACATAGCTAAATATATATATTAATAAATAAATAAATAAATTCTTATTTGCTTTTCTTCATGGGAAACACTACCAAAATTTATTCATCAGACTTGGAAATATGAAAACTCAGGCCACTTCCAGTGGACTCAGCTTTATAGACCATTGAAGAGTCTGTGCAAACTCAAAATCTCTCACTATTTACATAGACGTTTGAACAGGATTTCAGTACCTAAAGCAGAAACTGAAGGAGTCCTTAAGTAAACCAAGAAACCAGGTAATACAAGATCCAAGGCAATGCAGATGAAATGGATGCTACTTTTTTCTTCTTGTTTAAGGCATTACCTGCTAGTAATTTTTGAGAGTACAAATGCTTCTCCTGCAACTTGATAGACTAACTTTATAAACACTTCAAAGGCTGTGAATTCAGAATATAAAAATAACTTTGTTGATTACTGTTTGTAAAAAAGAGACTCAGAGGAAGGATAATGTGTGCAAAAGGAGAAGGAACCCCATTGCTCAAATCAGAGAACTATATTCCTGCAGTTCAATGAGATACTGAAGGAAAGCAGCCCAATGGCCTTCTGAATAAACTAAAGTAAACATTACCTACAATCACAAAAAGTGTCCTCCAGAAACCCGTCATTAGAATCAGTAGACTCACAACTGGGTTTTTTGGAAGTTGGCCTGTGTTTGATCTCTGAGCCATGGAAGAATGACACATATATAGTAAAAAGCAGTTTGCATATGAGCAATTGTATAGCTTTATGAAAATTAATTTCCCATTAAAGGGAAGTTCTTCTCAGGGAGATAAGCAAAGAAAAAAATTTCAAGTTTCCATAATTTGTCAAACATAACATAGAGAAACTTGTATTTGCTGTCAGTATAGAGGACTTCAACTTTTTTCTAAACATTTAGTTCTAAATTAATGGACAAGTTATTCTGCTTACATTGGCAAAATTTTAGATTTCATATGCCTAAAATCCTGACAAGAGAAGGCCAGCAAAACAGGACCAAACCAGCATGATTTTCATCAGACCTTCAAACCAAATAAACTTTTCTGCAGGTTCAGAAAGCATAAAAACATGGAGGTTGGCAATACATTTTGTCAAAAAGCTCCAGTAAGCTAGGTAAAAACCCAGTCTAATCAATCTGCAAGTATACCTCCTCCGATGACAGAAAACTGCTCACTTCAACAAAGCACAACTGGCAATAATGTTTATATGAGCTCATCTGAATGATCTTAAAAGACTTTGTTCTGTTTTCTCAAATGGTATCTTCTGAGGAAAAACACTCTAAAAAGACATGAAACAGTCAATGTAACACTTTAGATGATGATGATAAGGAAACTAGGAATCCTTCTAAAACTTTGACATACCTTCAGACAGCAAGTATACATCTCAGATCCACTCAACATTTAATAAATAAGTCAAAGACTTCAGAAAGAATCTAATGTGGTAGGGCAAGTACAACAAAGAAAATCTGCAAAATACATGTCAGAGTGCATCTTCAGCCAAACATACTGCATTCTAGTAAAAATCAATTATTTGGGAGAGCATATGGTATTTCAGCATGGACCAATTTGCAGCTCTGCTGAAGGAAGGTTTTTTTTTTTTGGGGGGGGGGGTGGTTTTTTTTTTTTAATTTTAAAACTT
>JANZLQ010000056.1:104102-119790 GCA_026212715.1 Elanus axillaris | reverse complement strand
TTACTTTCTTCTTTTCTGTTCTATTAAACTGTTCTTATCTCAACCCACAAGTTTTACTTCTTTTCCCAATTTTCTCCTCCATCCCGCTGAGGGGGGGAAGGGGTGAGGGGCTGCATGGTGTTCAGTTGCTCGCTGGTGTTAAACCACAACACAGCTCCTGATAAGATTTCTACTGATTTCTTCCACAAAATATCTGTGTGCTTGATGACTGCAAAGTCAGATCATTGCAGAGTTCAGCTGAGTGTAAGACGCATAATTGGCATGTAAATCTGAAATAGCCTGTACAAAATTTTAAAGAGAGCACAAAGTCTTGTACAAGTCAGCAAGAAAGGAATATAAATAAGAGTCTATCTTCATAACTTTAGGGTGGTGGGGGTTTTTCCTCCTCCAAATAAAGGGGTTTATTAGAAATGTTATTCTTCATAAGCTTTCTTTGCCTTATTGATTATTGACTTGTTTTATTTGCCTTATTTGCATGTCAAATGTCAAAGCCCTGAGGTGAAGCTAAAAGTGCAACCATGTGACTGACTGGGCCCCAGCCAAGGAGAAAGTTCTCAGGGACAACTGGGATGCTTTACAGAATATCCTGCTCTGACCTCAAAAGATACAGTGCTCCTAAATAACAGCACAGGGGTTGAGAGAGATGTAATGATATTCTTGATAACTTTGGCAATGAAATGCCAGAGGGTTTATTCATCTTAAGTAAAGGCTTCCCCTAGTCTGGTTAACATACTATTTACTTTTGGGCAATTAATCACACATCCTCCACTACAGAAGTGGAACACTAAATTTCTCAGTAACCATGAGAGATGAGTAGGGCAGATGTCGATTTTAAAGATAATGGCCTAAAGATGTTTCAGGGTTTACAATTAAGCAATTAGCTCAAATTTCAACTTGCATGGATTTCTAGTTATAGCAACCTTGTCCCTGCCTCGTAAAGCTGATTTCACTTTAGTCTTTATAGCACCATTTTATCAAACTGTAAATTTGAAGGTTGTTGGGGGTTTTTTTTAATTTTATGTTTTTCCAAAGGATTTAACAGCTTACTGCTCAAAACAGTTCTATTGGTCAAGCATGGCCTACACAGCTGTAGATGTCTTCCCCCCTCCCCCGCCTGGCCTTCCTAGTCATAGCAGCTATAAAAGCAAAGAGGCTGCTGGCACTTCACAAACTGTGAAGAGCAGACTTTGTGCTTTCTCCTTCTTTTCATGTAATTAAAAGAAACACAGTGACCTACCAAGCTAGCATGGTATATGGGTTATTTCCAGTGCAAGTTACTGATGACACTGAGTTGTAATGTTCTACTAGAACTCATGAGGCAAGTATAGAAGGATTAATGTATGCTGAATTTCCTGTCCTGTATTCTTTTGTTTGTTTTAACTCAGAATGGAACAGCAGAGTTCTTTGGAACATCTATACTGACTATAGCATACGTGAGACATGGAGATTTTAATTTCTACCATGTAATATAAAATGAGAAAGGAAAGGCCTCCAAAAGCCAATTAGGTGATTTCCTACCATCACAGAGAAACCAATCATACCCAACACACTTGTATCAACTTTTTGGTAAGTTCATCATGGACTTCTTTGCCAATGGATATTGTTCCTTCCCTTTAAAAGGAATTGATTTTGCTTAGCTTTTCAATACATTCTTATCTAACAGCCATCATTTTCATCTACTCATCTAACAGCCAAAGGTATATCCTCTCTTCTTATTTCCAATTCAAGAAGATAAAAGAATAGAGGAAAAGTCTCCAAGTTTGGAGAAGCTTCTAGGAATAAAGGAGGAATACTTGTGGAAAACAAATCTTCAAGGAAAAAAAAAAAGTCAAGAGAAATGAAGATCCAAGAATTACATTTGTCCCCAAGTACAATGAAGTCCGTATTTGGTTGAGAGTTTGGATCTGGATATATGTCTATCACCATACTATAAATAATGTGTTACATTATTTATTATAATACCTTATTTCTTGTTAAATATGAAAATTACTTTAAAAGCCCTAGTTACAATCTCTGTCTTACCTCTTACTGCTGAAAAAACTCAGAAGTGATAAAATTTCATGAGTTGTATGAAATTTAAGACATATCTGATATACTATGTAGTAACAAATTGAAACTCTTGTGTAGCATGAAAAACACATCAGGAAGATAAAAGCAAAGCTAGGGAGATAACATATACATTGTTCTCCTACTTCATACGACATAATTTCATCACTATACATTTACTCTTAGTAAATGAGTCACTAAACAAGTTTTCAAAACATTTAAAACATTTCTGTAAGCATGCACGTATTTTCAGTTGCCAGCATTTCTACATCCACTAACCGGGAACACTACTGGTGTGAAAAACTGGGTCTCCAAGATCTTGCAAATTAACAATAAAACAGAATATTTGGGGTAATCACCGTAATCAAAAACATACTCCTTGAAATTCAGGAAAATATTTTCATATTTATAATTTTATATTTTCATGGTTGCTTATGGACACACAGCCAGAACAGTTAAATAACTGATTCTACAGCACAGTTGAACTCAACACCAATACACCTTCCCTGATTTTAAAATGGTAAAGAATGTTCTGTAGGAATATAATTTCTTCTCAGTTAAGCAAGAATTAAGCAAGAATTAAGCTAAAGCTTGAAGGTCATTGCTCTTCTGTTATTCTGTACTTGCAAGTCATTGTTACAATAAAACAAAACAAACAAAAAAATATTTTCCTCAGTTTTCCCTACAGTTACTGCATAATGGTATTTGAGGTGCCAAAATGTTCCTCCACATGGTTGGTGCAAAATATTTGAAAGCCTTGAAATTACTTTGAAGAGGACCAGAGAGTGGAAAGCTCTTGTGTTTTCTATAGCTTAAGCTGTCATAAATAAACAGCTTCCTGACACCTGATTCTTGTTGTGTCAAAGTTCTCTTTCTGCATCAGCTGCCCCACAAAACAAGATTAGAGGCTTAAACTGAAAGAGACAAGAAAGCACCCATCTTCACTTCCAAACGGTATGCTGCTAACTTCGGTAGTCATTAATGCCAGTATTAATCTATTGTATTCAGGGAGGTAATACAGATAAAAGCCAGGTTGTTTTCTGATCTATTTGGTAAATTTAGTTTATTCTCATCTCTAAATCTTATCAATATCTTGCCTATCAGAACTGAGAGAGGTCCTCACAACAGCCTTCTAAGAGTGCAGAGCTGGTGAAAAGTAATAACAATTGTTAAAAAATCATTATTTTATTGTCCCAAGGTAGGAATATTCTAATAGAGGATAGCAAAGGTGCTATAGATTCTAATGTCTCCTGAAAAACCCAGGACAACTGAAATGTTAGTAATAGCTTTGTTTGCAAAAAATACACATTAAATGCAAGGCGAGATCTGGAACCTAGAAACATTTCCATGGGAATTTTCAGGTCAGAGAGTGCAGAAAATTTCATTTGCACAGTCCAGAGAAATGGTCCAACAGAAGAGCTGCTTTACTGAGATCTCTCTACAGCTGCAACCTAGAAAAAGGCTTCAATACAAAGGAGAGTTCTTTTCCAGCTGTACTCTCATTTTTGCTGAAAAATCTGCTGGCAGAATAATGAAAAACATGTGTTGAAAAATGATGAATAAGGAGAAAATCTAAATCTGTTTTTTAATAGAAGAGGAAGAAACAGAATGCTTCAGGAAGAAAGAGCATGGGCTGGGTTTTTGCAAGTTGGTAATACACACAACTTGGCAATCTACTGGTCTTTCTAGGAGGTTTAGAATTCCGTCAAAACCACAACAGTACGTAAACAGTATAGATTTGTACAGGATGGTTTGTACTTCAAGGTATGAAAAAAGTGCTTTAGCAAGAGGAATACATGCTAGAAGAAAGTTATATGTACATTTCTCGAGGCTGAAGACCTCAGGCTTCACTGTAAAATACACTAAACCACAATACTACCTCCTCTACAGCAAACAGACAGCACAAGCAACCAGCTCCTGAACAGTTAGAAAAACCTCTACATATTTCCTTAACTGTAGGAACACTAATATTTTGCACTATTTTAGTTTGAGGATTTTGAAATATTTTTTTCTCCAAAAGCCATCCAGTAAGTGTTAAACCCCTTCATTTACTGCCCCATTCATTTCTACTTAAACTTACATGATACAGATAAGAGTTACAACAGCCAACTTTGCTGGAATCTTTTTATAATGACAGAATGCCTGGTGAATGCCAAAATGTCCCTTCCATTAATTGAAAATCATAGCTATGGGAAAGAAACCCATACTGCACACTCACGACTCAAGGCCATTTTCTTCTAGAAATTTTTCAGGTTGAAAAGAAACCTCAGAGCAACAATGGGGTTAAACTCTCTAAATGCTGAGAAACAGAGTCCAATGAAACAAGAATATTTTGCTACTTGATGCCAGTTGCTTCGGCTTCAGTCACAGCATCAACTCTTCATATATTTGGCATCATTATACTTTGGCAACAAGTTTTTTTTTATGGGAATAGAGCTTTAAAAAAGTTTCAGAGAATATCAGGTAATAATCCCAGACACTGCCAACACTACAAGTTTCCCTGAATATGCTTGTTCCCTGCTTATGCCTTTCTGACATGTGGCGTATCATGCAATGAAATCTGTAGGAAAGCAAAACAAAACAAAATCCCTCACACCAGAATAAACCTTCCAAAGGGTTTATAAATATTTGTGTTCACTAGAGACCACCACAAATAGTGGCAATGAGGAAGAACAAAATTGTAATCAGCAAACTTGGGGATTATTTTGAGGTTTATTTTGTATTCAGGAATTTGCTTAGTAATGGTAGTTATTTCATTGTCCCACATAAACAGATGCAGTCATGATGCTTACAGAAATTACTCATGATGATATTCATTTAACTTCAACTGCCATTGCAAAGGGCAAGCTACGATGGAAACTCTGAAAATTTATAGAATCTGTTTTATATCCAGCATTAATGAAGAGAAAGAAACAGCAGAAACATATTTCTGTACTACACTGATTTAGTAATTAATTTATGAAATAGAAATTCCATGGAAAAATATTTAAGTTCTTTTATTCATATGAAAAAAGGTAGAAGACAATGCAAGTTAAGCATCAGTCCTTCAGTCAGTGAACACCAACCTAAGCATAATTTAGATAAATTCTGGTTCATCATTAAAATAAACAAATTTTTACTCATTTTTCATGCTCATTTATTCAAATGCATCATCCTCCAATGCTTGTTATATAAAAATTGAGAAGCAGTAGTTACTACCCTTTATATACAATTTCTTAATGACTAAATTCATAGAAAAGCTGCAACTAGCACAGCTTCATGTCTGAAATCATTAATCTGGGCTCACTTTATCTGTCACTGGGGAACGACCAGAATACTAATTCTCTTTAACACAACCTACTTGTACAAGCCCTTCCTGTAAGAGTATCTTGTCTTGAAATGTAGAGAATTCAGGAGTGTGTGATAGTACAGTCGTTAAAAAAAAAAAGAGCTTATGAATAAATAGGAGATTCCTAAAGAAGTACTGACTGCCAAAAATACTGGCAAAGATCTTACACACTCATTTGATGTCAGTAGGCTGTTCTGTATAATTCTTTGGACATCAGCTATCTTTCTAATGCACCGAAGCATCTATAAATGCATGTTATAAATGCACATTGTCAAACACAAGAGCATGTGCTGTTATAAAAGTCACAAAGGATGTCTGTACCATATAAAGACTGCATCCAAGACAATGAAGATTGCTTACTCTAAGTCAAGAAAAACATTAACATACAACCAATGTTTTATTAAATATTCATATTTCTCACAATATGAAAAGAGAAACCCCAACATTTTACTGACAAGCACATTTTTGTATTTATAGGAAACTAGAAAAAAAAAGGTTTGGTTGTTTCGATTATTCTTAGAAAATATGTAAAAGTTTCCTTGCTTCATCAACTATGGCTTAAAATGGTAAAAGAAGAAAAAAATTTTGAAATTATAGTTTGATAATACTGTGAACTGTCTTAGTTGTACTTTCCAGGCCACAGGCATGTGAGTGTTTGTATTTCTTCACTAAAGTGCTTCAGAGCTTCAAGATAAGACAGTTACACAACATGTTATCAATGAGATTACTGATGGGAATTAATTTCTGCATAGTCCATTAACGAGGGCAAAAATTTTCTTCATCTTTTATAGGCAGCTATTAAAAGTCTGCTATCATCACCTACTTTTAAAACACCATTAGACCTTTAGGCCAAAGCTCAAAGTAACTTCAGGAGGCCTCTTCCTCTCTACTGACCACACACATCATCCACCTCTAGGGAAGGGCAGAGATGCAGTAAACACCATGGGACTGGGTCAGTCTGCAGGAGGTACAACTGCAGGTATCTTAGGAGTATCAGCACCTGTCATAGGCAAAAAAAGCCTTCCAGCTTAAACTGAGAACACTAACAGGTAGCAGATAATTGGGTGTATGTGTGTAGGAGTGTTCAATGTCAGAAATTGAATTTTTGAACTATCAAGCGGAAGTTTGCTATTTGCCAGCTGCAACAAGTACAGTCTGACTGTAAATTTTTATAACAGCTAGTATAAAAGTGTCATGTCCCAAATCTTCCAACTTTTAGAGACATAAGACAACCACAAATTAGAATGCTGATCACATATTGTGCTTCTGCACACTGGCTGCTTAGATTGGGAACTCTGGAGCCTTGGGGTTACGGAAAGAAAAGGAGAACAAAAAGAAGGGAGCCTGGAGAGAAGGTGGTGAAGATCTTGGCTGGAGGAAAGATCCTGGAAGTGGAGATCAATGTTATGTTCACCCACGGTCCTTGGCTAACAAGGCCCAAGATAGGTAAGGACAAGCAGCACAGGAACCAGTACAGCTTTCAGCCCAACCATCCTGGGCCAGCAGCAATCTCTGTGCAGGGAAATTGTGATCTACTGAACATTGTGTTGGGGAGACAGAGACAAATGCGTCAATGTAAGTGACAATGTGAGATAATCAAGTTAGACTAGAGCTCTAGTCTAGTTGGTCCTTAAATAAATCCTGGTATACAAATCAACTGTGGGTTATTTACAGTGTCTCACTTGTGAAAGTACCTAAAAACTTAGGCATTATATGTATTTCATAATTATGGTATCAGGAGTATATCTGTATATCACTTTCAAGTGAACTGAATGTGTTTTTTTAAATGCAAGTCATTTCAACCACACAAAGCGTGTACTCTGATGTGAATTACGAATGGATATAACCAGAAATTTTAAATGATGGGGGAAAAGCCCCAAGGGTTTTCTGCCTTACAAACCAGAGAATCCTACTAAAGTAAATATTGAGCTGTATTCTAGTCCCATATTGCAGTAATCATTTTCTCCTTACCAGTTTTCCTTATATGTACATATTTCAACATGAAACAAGACAGAAACAATGGAACTTTGGGGAAAAATTCAAATCCGAGTCTTATCAGAATTCTGCTCAAGTACAATGATTGTTGCTCTGTCCTTCCGTTCCTGATTTGCAGATTTTCACAGCTGCAGAAGCATAGAAGAGCATAGGAATCTGCAGTGTACTGCCAGAATATATTGAAAGCCTTCTGGAAAGAACTGGCACAGGCTTCCTGAGATCATGGTTAGGAAAGACATTTTTATTTCCAGTGATTCTAGCTACTGGGAGGGTAGGACTGTTCACTGTCTGCTACAACAACCAACAGTCTTTGCTTCCAAGGCTGTTGATTATGGGCATTCAAAAAATCTCTGCCTAAATGACTTCTGCTTCTGCACGATCTTCAGATAGTGACATCTACATCTCAGTTAGGTGGCCACTCTCTCTTCTTACTCCATCCCTGAAAGTACTCCAAAACCTCTCCAAATGGAAGTAACAGAGAAACTCTGATTGATTTATTTCCTTCTGGGAATATTTTTACTGGATGAGCCTGGGGACAAAATGTATGCCAGCTAAGAGACCTGGTAGATACCAGTCTGTTCATTTCACCTGTTATCCAGATCAGTCACCACCCCCTCTCAGCCGAAACAGCTAAATTAAACAAATTTCATGGGGAGACATGACCACAGGTAACAGATGTCTGACATGTAAAGACACAAGATTTAAATAAAGTTCCAGAGTTACATCATGGATAATACTATATAAACTTGCAGTCACAAGAATCTAATTTCAGTCCTAAAAAGGCTTTTGCTTTCAATACATATCACCATTTGTGAAATCCAGGGAATACTGGATTTCTAATATAATTTGAGTGACAGTCGCACTGCGATTAAAAGAACTTTCTCATAGCTTTTAGAGTTTATTTATCCTTTAAATTTAGATTTGGATGGAGCAAACATCCCATTTAAGATTATGAAGGACTGTGAACATCATCTAAACATACAGATGGGGACTTGGTAAAAAATCAGTTTACAAACTCTGATTTTAAATCCTGGACGAACATTAACTTTGCTTAGGTTTGCCTGCATACACAAAAACTAAAGCCTTTGGTAAACTCTTCCATGCTGTGATCCTCTACCAAAATGCACAAACTAGTTCCTTTGCTCATTGGGAATGAATTCACCTCACGGAATAGAGATGCAAATTTTTAGAGGCAAAGGTTTAATTTCTGGGACTCACACTGAGGTTCAGTCCAAACAATAAGGTCATATGGGGAATCACATCTGCCAGACCTTTTAAAGAAACCGGTTGTGTTCTGTGTGTAACACTGGGGCTGGCACGTGGTTTCCATCTCATTCTGAGTAAGCTCAGACTGCCTACAAATCTGCTGGTTGATATCCCAAATCTTTTGGGAAGGGTCTGGGGCACCCCTTTTTCAAATGTCAACCCTGTGAGGCTGGTGGCATAGATTTCCCAGACATGTCTGCATGGTGAAGAATGCAGCCAATCCAGTAAAACCAGACCTTTTTTAGAGAGAAATTTCAATCAAGTTACCAGAGCCAATTCTGCATGCATTTTCAAGGACAGATATTACAGAAAGGCAACTAGTTTGTCCTTGAGTCTTCCCTGATGGCCTCCCTGCATGAGAGGTGTATGCCAGCTAAAGGGAGAGCATCGATACATCCAAAAGAAATCACACTGTGCTGCAGCTCCATGTTCTTGACAGATGATAGCCATGTAATTAAGAGAGCCAACAGTGATGCATCATGCAGTTGGAATAAACTGGAAATTCATTCTGCCTTACATAAAGCTGATATAAATGTAAGTTACAAGGGTTTTTTTTTCTAGAAGACCACCTGAAAACATTAGCAGTCTGCAGTGGCATTTCAGCATATAGGAATTTTAAGCTATTAGGTATACACATGACAAAATCCACCTAAGGTTTCCTGCACCATCTGTATACAGGTAACTTAAACTTTCATTTGTTCCTATCAAGTTACTTTGTGACAAGTCATTGGAATCAGATGCCATCTGAAACTTAGCTCATCTTTAAGGCCTGCAGTATGTGACATGCAAAACATTAGTAGAGTATCAGGAATATATAGGCATCTTAGATTCCTCCATTCAGTGATTAATCTCTCTCAGAGATAAATTATTTTCTAGAAACTGCCAATTAAATTTACAACAGAGAAAAAAAAGGACAAATACTCATACAGTATCTCACAATCTTTGCAGAGTTACAAGGCAAGCAAGAAAGTAAGGTAAAGAGAAAGACCCGTCCTTGAGATATTTTTTAATACTTCTAAACCAAAGAAAAACTAAATGCATTGCTGACCATCAATTATAAATATTTTTAGGCCAAATTCCTCTAACTACTGAGCAACCCAGAAAGTAACAGCAGGGGGTTGTGACATTTTTATTTCTACTACCTAAAATTCTTCTGCTGACACTTAATCAGTACACTTAGCAATCTATCATGCACACAAAATGAATACTTCTTTACATATCTGGGGCCAATAATTAGTCTGAGCAGCACTGCCTACAGAAGTGTATGCTTACAAAGACCCATGCTGAAAATACTTCTAAAATCCAAAATACTTACCAGAGAGGAAATTACCAAAAACTACAGGTCTATTTTATATTACTAGTCAACCAGGAGGACAAGGTTTTTCTGTGTCATTGGAAAATCTGGTCCATTAAGGGAAGGAAAGAGATAATACATACAGGAGGTAGTGGTATAAAGACTGTCAGCAGGATGTCTTACCGAGTACTAATGATCCTTCTGAATGAATATTAATGTTTAACCTACTGCATGTCATCCTGTATTTTATGAGCCACATTTTAAAATTATTATTTTATTAATATTAAAACATTAAAATTATATGTTCGTACTATCCATCTGTGTGTAAAGTCAAGGTCTTACCTGCCACATAATGCAATGTACAGCCATGTGCCCAGGCACCAGGAATTTCTCCTATTCAGCAAGTCCACAGACCAATGACTTTGGGCACCCAGCCAGCTATGCACAGCATTCACACATGACTTGTATGCCCACAGCAATGTAAAGACTGCTGGTGCTTTGTGGAGACATACCAAAACAGGGAGGGTATACAGCACAGAGAAACGAGTATGAGGGATGTAGAAAATTCCCTACTACATCAATGCTACTGGCAGTAAGGTTTTCACTAAAGGTGGGTGGGTTTCACCAAAGGAAGAATTTCAGGAAAGCCATTCAAACTTGTTGTCATGCCAAATAACAACTGTATCCTACTGAAGGAAACAAATTAAGAATTTCAGGAAAAAAGATTAAATTGGTCAAGTTCTTTGAGCAGACTTAAAAGAGTGGACTGACAATAAAATCTAAACACAAAATAAAAAGGCATGAAAAATTGCTGAAATGATTACGACCATTGCCAAGAAGGAAACAAAGTAAGGTGAAGAAAGAAGAGGAAGAGCTTTATCATACTACAGATATATTAATATACTAAGCAGTTTTTGTTACAATTATTTACCTAAGCATCTTACAATAATTTGCAACCATACTGCCCAATTTAAGTGCTACAAATAAATGCTTATATTTGTATTTTTCATTAATTTGGTTCAAGATAAGTATGATTTCAGGGAATAGATAATAGCAAGGAAATCCTCACAAAAGGCCTTGGGAAACACCTTAACAATATCCGCACATCCCCCACTGTATCAACCAGGTACCAAAGCGGGTCCTCACTGGAGCTGCATAGACCAGGTAAAAGATGATACAGCAAGGGCCAGAGAAGGAAAACTGACTTGAGTAAGGCTTGAGACACTCTGGCATTTAGTAAAATATTGGGATACCTCCTTTACTCCAAGTGCCATAGGGACAAAATGCAGGTAATGGAACAGTAAGGAGTCAACAAACCACTGCACCGAGTTGAATCACAAAAGGGGAATATGACAGGTTCTTTAGCAAGGAATTAGAGAACATATGATTTGTCTTCTGGAAGTCTGCATGCCATATTCAGAAAAAGAGAAAACATATTATAAATTAATTATAAAATCACCAACAACAAATAGACTAACATTTTGCAAGCTGTGTTTCTGCAACACCTTCCCCCTTTCTGTTTCTACTGGTTTCCAGTGGTTTGGAACTGGATGGTGAATACTAGCATAACAAAGGAGAAATCATGGCAATTTCTCACATTCATCTCTTAAAAAATAAAATCCACCATATAAAGTTGAGGTAAGGTATCACACACAAGTGTTAAGAAAAGCTGATCCTGAACTCATGCCTGGCAATGAACTTCTAGAGCCACTTGCCCAAACAACATCTCAGGAAACAAGCTGTGGAAAATGAAACCCTATCTCTTCTACAATAAAAGCAAGAAAGCAAATATTTTCCCTCAGATGTAAAAGCTTTTTTTTTCCCCCTTTTTTTTTTTAAACTTTTATGAGCTATCATCCCTGTGGGAGTTAGTGGAGAAGAGAAAAGAGAAAAAGGGGAAAATGAAAAATCAAGACTCACCTTTGTTTCAAATTTCAAAAAGACAATTAAAAATCAAGTGATTAAAACCTTAGGATTTGGCACTCAGGCTTTTTTCTTTAAAAAAAAAAATCATTAATTTTACCTATCTTTCTTAATATTGGTTCTACTTTCTCTTTATCCCTTCATACTTTTGCAAAAGCTTTTCATATGTCCCCTTTTTACTAAAATGAATTAATTTTCCTTTTTTGCTCTCCTTATTTTTTTTTTCCAGTTTAAGTAGTCCTGACATTATTTTTATTATTACTTGGTTGCTTCCCTTTTCTTTTGGGAGCTATTTTTATCTCAGCCTTACATCTTTAACTGTATCATGAAGGCACTTGGCTTTTTCTCCTCTTTCTTTCATTCTGTTCACTTGGAGATGTCATCACTCACGTCTTAACCAATGTGCTTTTTAAGACTGCTCAACTGTGCTCCATTTTGGCAGAATTTTCTTTCTGATTTTTTACTTTTACTTTACTAGCTAAATTTCTCAATGCCTTTCAAATTTGTTTTCCCAGTTTCTAAAATTCCTGTGTGGCTATATGCTACTAGAACTATTGCTTCTAGGTTGAATGCAAGAAGGCTGCTAACACAGGTATTAGATGTCCTAATTTCATATAATTTCAGGTAACTCATAACAGTTTATTTTCTGGTAATTTTCAATTACTTTCCTGTTGTTCACTTTTGTAATCAAATTTTCCTATGGCATTTAAACTCCCTGAAGTATCTTACCTTAGAAAAAACAAATGCTCAGTCATACTACAGATACTCAATCATACTGCGCATGTTGAAAACATGATATAAACTAATAATGCAATGCAAATGCATTTTGACAAAAACAAAAATTAAGAAAGTATGCAAATAAAGAAAAGCATAAGATATATACATATATCTTATAATAAGATATATATATCTGTAATAAAATATATAGACATATCTTTTTTATAAATAAAGAAGGAATTCAATTTCTATTTCACAAACTATTTTTTGCAGATTTTTTCTGTTACTATTCAGACAGTACCATTATTATGCTTGGCACTTTACAGATGTCTTTGAAAATGAGGTCACTGCCTTGAAGAGCTTATAATTAAAACCCTTGCGAATTATATACCAAGTGAGGATAGTACATATATCTGCCTGTGAGCTATGCAGACGTTATTCAGTGTTATATGTTACATATTTATATTACTTTGGGTTCCAGTTTGTATGTTATCTGACATGAAAATAAAAACAGGTAAATTGTGGGAGCTTTAAGAAACAATTCTAGCCAGATTACTGTTTTCTCATTTGCTTTTTCATAGAGGTAAGTAAAATGAATGGGTTACCAAGACAACCATTTCATAAAATCAGAATGTCAAAATCTGTTAGGAAACAGCCTATAAAATGAGCCTTTGGCTAAATGAAGTCAGCTGATACGATGTAACACTAAAATTACCTCATAATTTCAATTAAAGCAAGTTGCACCCATTTGGTCCGTGAATGTTGACCATTATCACAGTCCACAATTGTCATTCTCCATATTACTACCACTGAAAATAAATAGTCCAATGTCTAGAGAACTTACAAGACCACAGCAGTTCCACTATCCTTTTCCCCTTCCCCATTCTTCAACACTAATTTTTATTGTGCTGACCATCACAACTGAAAGCATAGTTTTGCAGAGCTAGCAGAAAAAAAGTTAAAATTTTCCCAGCTAGAAAGCTGAACTGAAGATATTGTTTACTATTCATAATATCACTTCTTCTCCTTCCTTGCCCTGTCTAGGCAAGCAGGGTGTTTGATCTTGTGGATATAAACCAAAGAGAATAATATGAGAAGATTAAAGGGCTTGCAATTTCCATTTTTGCCATTTCATCTTTGCTTCTCTTTTTCAGGTTTTCACATCTAAAATCAGCATAAAGCTCTCACTTGCCGATACTAAGAACTTGCAATCAGTATTGCTATCGAACGAATGATGTGCTAAGAACATCACAAACAATCTCCCAGGGAGTGCATACCAGTTTTGTAACACTAGTCCTGTATACTGACCTCTTTACAACTGGGGGGAAAAGGAAAAGAAAAAAAAAACTACAGTTATTTCTGTTTGTTTGTATATGTAATTTATGCTTTTTACATGCATGTAAAGAGCATTTTGTATATTAAAACACAGAAATACATACACAGATCTTTAAATTGATGTGCTGCCTATTTCACAATGCTTAAAGGAACTTTTCCTTTAAAAAATATTTAAGCTTAACTATAGCTTCTGAAACATTCTGAAATTTCTTTTAGTAGAATTTCTGGAATCTCTGGAAAACACCAAGAGCTCCAGATGGAAGAATTTATTGAAAAGCTTGATTCAAAAGACTTCTGAATTTTGGCAGATAAATGCTGCATATGTTGTGTGGAGGTGATCTCCTGTGGGGGACAGGAAGATGATCTCTTAATGCACATTCACCAACTGTCATAAGGCTGGAAAGAATATGCACGTATTGTGCAAAGATACTTATGAAAATTTCAAACCCTTGTTTTTCAGTGCAAAAAGCTGAAAGAAATCCTAAAAGTGAACTGTCATGTTCTTCAGGGGATGAATTAAACATGCTGTTAAGTGTATACACCACTGGGAAAAAATGTAGTCTTTTTTAACCCATATTTATATAACTCTCTTTAAAAAATACACATCCAAAAGCATGTTTTATTGGGGCAGGGGAAAAACTGTAAGCATGCTAGCACTACATGCAACAATGCAGTTGATATTTTCAGCCTAAGTGAAGGTACAATTCTAAACTAAAATAACCAGATTAAACTAAATAATTAACTAGGACAAAAAGTTAATTGTTTAAACTGTGGCAGTATGTTAACCTCTCCACTTAAAAGGTTTGCTGATTTAGATACCTGTAATGCTTTAAAAAGATTTACAGATCTGTGGCCTAAATATGTAAAAAATTCACAGAAAGAAAATTAATTCATCATTTCCTGCAGAGCTCACACTAGGACAAAACCAGGTTTCAAACTCATTCAGTTGCGCCACCTGTTGTTGACAATATACAAAAAGTTCCTGCTCTTTACTCAGCAGGTCAAACCTCTATACCAGGATGCAGTCGCATAGCACATAAGACTGGTTTGGAGAATATTAATAAATGAGGTTTTCCTTAGAAGCCAATGAACCCTCTTACAAGATGGTGGAGAAGTAGGCTCCCTATGGCAAACAGGGATCTCAGTGCTCACAAGGAGAGATTATTAGTCCCCAGATGGCCACCTAAGTCTCACTACTGTTCTGTAAACTCCTTCAGTACAGTCATCAAGTCCTTCCCTGTTCTGCAGAGCTACACGCAAGACTGGCAAATAGCTTCTGAAACACTAAAATCATTAACATTTAACAGAAAGAACCCCACCATACAAATGGTCTCAAAGAAATGACTTACATCCCACGGAGAGACTAAACACTGTCACCCCCCTCAGGCCATTAAGTGAGGCTTATACCATAACATTCTTTCTTAGCAAGATGAATTATACTCACAACACAGAACCAAAACATACAAAAGTTGGAGAGTTCTTATACAGCAACCAAAGTCCCATGAACTAATTTCCAGAGAAATACAGAAACTCATTAAGGTAAACAGCCTCAGTGATTTCTTTCCATATCACTGTTTTATGGAATGGAAAGCAGGCAGCAAAAGTAGATTTCATCATCAATGGTTTGTCTAAAATAATGTATTCAAAATGTCTAGATTACAAATAATATAAATTATTATTGATAAACTGTTCTGGTTTCAGCTGGGGTGGAGTTAAGTGTCTTCCTAGTAGCTGGTACAGTGCTGTGTTTTGAGTTCAGTATGAGAAGAATGTTGATAACACTC
>JANZLQ010000056.1:84025-104053 GCA_026212715.1 Elanus axillaris | reverse complement strand
TTTTTCAGCTTCTCATGCCCAGCTGGCGAGAAGGCTGGAGGGGCACAAGAAGTTGGGAGGGAACACAGCCAGGGCAGGTGACCCAAACTGGCCAACGAGGTATTCCATACCATGGGACGTCATGACCAGTATAGAAACTGGGGGGAGTGGGGCTGGGGGGAAATTACCACTTGGGTACTAATTAGGCATCAGTCAGTGGGTGGTAAGCAACTGCATAATTTGTACATTCCAATCCTTTTATTATTACTATTGTAATTTTATTAGTGTTATTATCATCACTATTAGATTCTTCTTTTCTGTTCTGTTAAACTGTTCTTAACCCAGGAGTTTTTATTTTCCCGATTTTCTCCCCCATCCCACTGGGGGGGGGGGGGAGTGAGTAAGCAGCTCCGTGGTGCTTAGTTGCTGGCTGGGGTTAAACCATGACATAAACATACATGATTTGTGCATATACTGTACCTCCTATGAATGTGAAGAGCACAGAAAATGGTAAAAATAGGTACCCATCAGAAAAACCGCCCCTAAGTTTCTGTGAAGTTAATGTAAGGAAGGAAGTCTCATGAGGGTGGATTCTTACTATACATATTGAAAATTAATTATTCAAGTTTTAGATTATGTCTTAGATTATTTTTCACAGATCACAAATAAAAGATAATTGTTGCAATAGTAAATGGAATTATTTAACAAAATATTCCTGAAATTCAGAATAAGCATTTTTTCAGGAATGAATTTTATGTTGAGATACAATACATAGCACCTTGATCAAAGCAGTTGAGGTTTAGTAGCTTTAGCATCTTTGATCCATTATTAAAACTCATTATGAAATAATCTTGGTCAGCATGTCTCCATGTGGAAACATGAAACAAATCAGGTTTTGAAAAGAAAGCGTGCCCATAACTGGCAACTGTACTAGAAATGTGAGGTTATGGAGAAGATCCAATGAAAGATATGAGCCATTTACTCCAGAACAGATCTAAAAGCTACACATAGAAAAACTTCCAGCTTTAAAAATGATGTCATCTAAAACAGGCCCAGCTGTTGTCTTGGCTCCCAAGAGGCCCCGACAGCTCAGGGAGATCCATCATGGGCCTCAACTTCTGACCAAGAAAGAAAATGTCCCAAAAGACAAAGTTTGGGAAATACTTCTCTGATGGTTACAAGGCAGTATAGAACCATACAATAAGGAGCTGTGCTGCACTAAAGGTTTTACTGTAAATCTCAACATTCTATTCTCCTGTTGCCCAGTATGGGATAAGTGCCTACTATCAGGGACATTGTTTATATAGGAAGGATGAAATAACCTGAAAAACATAGTACTAAAAATCACCTCTTTCCATAACCTCATTTTAATATTTACAAGGAAAAAGAATTATCAGTAAATTAAAAAACCCAACAACATTTACATAAAATCAAGATCATTTGACAAGTAGGTAAATGACACCTTTAGTAAATATATCAGAATAGGTATTTTTAATTGAATCTTAACTCTCTTACCTACACAAATACTAAGGCATAACCTATTTAACTACAGCTCAAATTATATTTGCTGAGTGGGAATCATACATTTTAAAAGATTCAAAGGAAATAAATGTAATTTCCTTAAACAACAAATGCCAAGATTATTTTTCAAAGGGCAAAAGCCTTTTGTTAAATCATTTAGCAATAAAATTTTGTTACTATGCAGTTAATTTCTAAAGCATTTTGGGCCTTTCATACATTTTTGAATAAACATAAATTATATTCTAATTACAGATTATTTTAAAATTATGAAAACAGAAACAGAAATAAATCCTCTCACCCAGAAGCCATTTGATCGACACATCCACATATTTTTAAATACAAAATTCTGGATTATTTGTAAAAAGATCTAAGCAAGCAAACATTCTATTTATTCAAGGTGATTTTTATGAATTTCCTTGCTTAATTCAGGCCAGAGACCCTATGGCATGGGCTATACAACTTACTGTTGGCACCTCAAAACATACAAACATCTTAGAAACAAGGTGAGGAAACTTTCCCTCATTTTGCATGCTTTACACAGAGCTAATGAAAAAAGTCTTTCTAGAGCTATCATAGCCTTTCCCTCCTCTCCTTCTACTCTCCCCAACCAAATTGCTTTTGCAAAAGCAGGTGAGAAGAATCTGTCTGTAATGAACTATAAAGCATTGGAAGAATGAGTAGAAAATTAATGGCATTCATAAAAAAAAAGCATTGCATTTATTTGATTGGGTAATCCTGCCCACATAAATTAGGATACTGTTAGATATAGGAAGAAAAGGCAACAGTTACTATAGCAACAGAAGCATGGATGAAGTATACATTGCAAATACTATTGCTCCATTTGCTGACAAAGCAGAGCAGTGGGGTATGCTTAAGTACACAATAAAAACCAGAAAAATAAAGATTTTGAAATTGTATTGTTTCTAAACTATTAAAATTATAAATAGTGGGTTTGAAGACTTATCTTTTGAGCTAGTGACTGTAATTTACATTTATCACAAATGAAATCAAAGTATTTGAAAACCATTAATCCCTGAGAGTTGGCTGTATATTGGCATTGGCCAAAGTCTCTAATGGCTGCTCTACTAAACTTGAAATTATGATCAAATTAATGGCCATGGACTATTAAGATCTGCTTCTAAGGAAGTTTACGATTATTTTTTTTGGTGCTAAATTTAGCAGCAGTACTGTAATATTCATTCTTCAAACAACATCCAAAAAAAGACAAAAAAAACCCAAAAGACACAACAAAAAAAAAACAGTTGTCACTGAACTATTCATTTCAGTATTTGACACTAATCACCCAATAAAACTTTCTTTAGTAGACTAATACAGCAAACATACTTACCTGGCCAGTATTATCTAAGATCTACCTTTTTAGCAGATTTTTAGCAGTTTTAGTTCCATGGATCTGCTTTCTCAAGTCCTGAAGAAAGAGACTATTTAAACAATCAATATCACAAACACAGAGCTTTAAGAGCTTTAACTAGTGAATATATACCTCCAAGACACTATATTAATTTTTGTTACTTAAAGGAATAGAATATTCCAACAAATACATAGAAATGTGCAGCTTTTCATATCTGAAAAGACATTTTTAAAAATTGAATCCCCTTATGTATTCTGGCTATAGCCGTAAGATCACAGAAAGTAGGACTAGAGATTTCAGAAGGTCACTTGGACCATCCTTTTGTCTCAAGGCAAGAGAAAGTTAGCCTTTACCTCTTCATAGCAAACAGATTTATCCCACTAAAACAATAGTTTTTAAATATGTACTGAGATGTTTCCTAAGACTCTGCTGATGGATTTTTTAAATAATTATATAAATTTCTTTTCTTCAAAACCTTTAAAGATTTTCTGGTCAATTCCAGGAAGTACCTCAGTTAGGAAGACTGAACATTATCCTGGCAACAAAGATGCAATCATAGAATGATTTTTTTCTAATTTTTTTTTTCCCCTCCAGAAACTAACCTGATAGGGACATACATTGTGTTTAGAAGTAGCCAGAGAAAGCTAAGTACAACATAAGTCAAACTATAAAAGCAGCTGCGTAAAGACTTCCAATTTATTTTTAAAACAGTTTATTACTTTAAGACATGGATTGCAGGTTACTGAAATGCACATTTACAGATGTGTTGATTATACATTTATTTGTCCTTTGCATTATCATCTATTCCTTTTATTTACAAGCTAATGACCTGTTAATGCCATTTATCTTTAAAAGGGCAGACCCTTTACTTCTAGTATAGTATCTGGGGACTAGGAAGGAGACAGTTGCAGTTAACATCCCTGACACTAAATATCTTCTAACAGACAGAAAAATAAGTTTGGTAACAGCAAATATATTTAAATAAGCATAATCTTGTACAGCATTATTCAAATGAAGATCAACCATGGTTTTTTTGTTGCAGTCAGCCAGTCAGTATCAACTATATCCCCAGTAAAGTATAATGTAGTGCCTTATTTTACAAGAAACAGTAATATCAGTGAAAATGTAGTAAAAATTATGTGCCTCAGGGAAGTTTTAGAATTACAGGTTACTGACTATAGATTATTTACAATTTAATGAAAATAATTTAGGAACAATAAATATAAATAAAAATACACTTACTAAAATAATAGATTGAACAGCAATTTATAGATACTTCCTTTGTACATTAGATTTTCTCAAATTGATATCTAATAACATTCATATCTAATTCAATATTTTGGAGACAATTTTAAACAGAGGCTGAGTAAAAAACTCTTTGTACCCAATTTATTACTTTTTTGATGGTCAGATGAAGTAGTACTTTTATTCCTGGTTATACTGCAATTTTATGTTGACATCAGTGTCTTTAGAAGATTTCAGCTTACTGTATAGCATGTTGAAGTCTGCAGTACAGGGAGGCTCTTTAACTCAGAAGAAAAAAGAAATTAGTCTGAAACCCACCTCCAAAATAAGGTATAAAACTACCATATCTTAGATACTATTCATCTGCTAAGTGTTGGCAAAAGTTCCTTTTTGAATAATGATCACATTTTAGTTCAGAAAGAAACTGTTCCACCTGATTTGAAAATGCAACCTTCATTAGACAATTCTCACAGCCTTAGGCTCCTGGTTTATTATCTAGCAATGCAAATTTTTTTTTAACTTAGAAGATGATGGTTTCCCAATAGATACAGACATCCATCTAAAATAAGAAACTGCAGCAGTAACAAAACCATAAAATAGGCAAGGTGAAATTAAATTATATTGTTACCCAAGTCACAAGGAAAGAAAATAACCATAGAGAATTACAAATTTTAGACTGAAAAGATAAGACACTGAGGGAAGAGGTGGAGATTTCTCTACACTGTAATATCTTTATCAGAGACCATGTCTATCACGTGGTCTTTGTTAACAGCACTGTCAAAATAATTGTGATTACAGGAATGTTGTGCACAGGAAGTCCGTTTAACAAGAACACTTGCCTCACACTTTTAAAGACATTTTAACTTGGTTGCTTTAAAAGCTCAGAAAGGTTTTTGAATGTTATACCCATTGGCCAGCACTTGTGGGAGGGAGGGAAAACCAAACAAAACACCCCATTTAAAATAATCTTCAAAACAAATTTAAAAAAAAACTTCAAAGTTAATAAAATAAACAGAGTAACTGACACTGGCAAACCTGTTAGCAATCATTTTTGCACCATAACCACAGTGTAGAAAACACCTGACCGAACAAAAAAATAAGTATGGACAACACGATGACACATCCAAAATTCAAAGGCAAATAAATGAGGATCCTCAGGTAAAAAAACCCAACCAAAACTAAAAAAAAAAAATATCAAAGTATACATTATTAACTATCAGGTGGTTTTGAAGCATTTTCTAAAGTTAGGTTTATCTGCCAAGGTTGAAATTTTCATCAGGAATTTGCATTTATGGTTGCCCCCATGAAGTGACAGGCACAGAGCATTGTATCTTTTTGTACATGAATGCTTAGATACACATAGATTAGATCTGTTTGTCCAGGTTAGTTAATCATTCAGAAGTAATTTAATTTCAAATTTAAATAAGCAGAAACACTTACAGAAGAAATCATAGTTTTCAGTCAAAACAAATTTTGGCTTGTTATCATGAAGCTAGTTGTCTCTGGCCTCTCTGAAGGTGGGCAAAATATGAGCAAGTTTTGCAATTTGTACCCCCTAAACAGAATCCAGAGAGAGACACAGACGGTGTTGCCTCCTGGTACACTGCCAAGCAGTAAAATCCCATATCACCTACTATGGTGTATTTTAGGAACAACTTGCATACTTATGATACATAAGAATGAATAAAGTTTCTCATTCAAAAGGGGATCAATGAAGCTTCAATGAAGCACTGAATAGAATCACTTGCAAAATTCAAACTTAAAATTATATAAAGCTAACCTTGAATGCAACAAGTATATCTGTCTTTGTTTTAAAAGACTAAAGATTCAAAAACTTTTAAGGTTATATGTCAGTGTTATAACAGAAATGTAAATCTGGGTATCCTTGTGTGCATCTTGGTGCATTCATTCATCTATACCTAAAGTATGAACATACTCCTTTTATTCTCTAAAGGTTCTTTACTTTCTCTGGCCAAGTATTTAGTTGTCTTAAGTAATATAATGCAAGAATTATTTTTTTTAAATTAGCTACACCATACTGTGCAAGCTAATATGCAAAAGAACTGAGAAAATCATGTCATATGTCTTTTTCATGTAACTCACACAAACTAGGTATTTATCAAGACACTTGGCATACAAACAGTGACTCAGCTAGTTAGTAACACAAAGGAGGTGAATCAAGATGGTGCTGAAAAAAATAGGTAGTGTGATTTGGACTAATTAGCACAGTTCAGAAAACTAAAATGTGGATTGGTTCCAAAAATGTCAGAAGTGGAAAATATTTCTGTAATGCCTTAATTTAGTTTGTGTATAACTTGTTCAGATACTGATGCTGGAAACATTACAAGGATAGGCTTAAAAAAAAAAAAAAAAAAAAAAGAACTGATCTTGAATAAATTACCTGCTCTATTATACTATTATACTACAGAGAGACTTTCTTCCAAGGGTGAAGTATGAATAATTTGACCATTCTTCCTATTGCTTTTCACCCTGGAAACTTCTGAAATGGACATCAGAGTAGTACTACTACAAGAGTACTACTAGAGGACTCGTACTACTATTCAATTGCAATTTGGTGTTTTCACATTTAGATAAGAGCTATATATGCTATAACATCTAGAGTCCTAGTATGGCATGGAAATCACAGCTGAGTTAGTTACTGAAATGTACAGCTCTCATCTGCGAAGTTAAATATAGACTTTTATTCTCTTCACAATATATTAAGACCTATGTTTTCCACATACAGATAATTAATGCTGCAGGTTGGGACTTTACCATACACTTTATTCTGACCACCCAGTTACCATCGCCACACCATCCAATCAGGATACAACTGTGCTTTGCTAATATAATACATATAAAATCATAGAATCATATAAAAGCTGATTCTAGCAAGTAACTGCCAGTGAGTGCTGTATTTTTAAGAATTAGCTGCCAGCTGACCAAAAATGTTACTTAATTATGTATTTTTTTTAATGTGTCTAAAAGAGCTGTTCAAGCACACAAAAAATTTAAATAACCAAGACTGGAGTTGTATAGTAGCAAATGGTAGTATTCGCAGAGACAAGTAATCTTTATGGGTCTCAGAATTATCACTTTAAGGATTATTGACATGAAGAGAACATGAAGAGGTAGCTCTTAAAGAATAAGCCATAAAAGCAAATTGGTTTTGTCTTCAATGAGCTGGCTGTATGAACCTGAAATGTATGCAAAATAGTAGCTTTACCATATGCTAATGCAGATAGAATACCAGACATGCTAATGCAGGAGAAGACCAGACTAGTACTTGACTTTGTTCAAATTAAATAGACAGGGCTTAAGTGGATTATATCACAAGTACTTTGTGCATACTGAATGCCTTCAGAACCTTCCTAGTGTGAAGACACTTTCATGTATAAAGTATTCCATTTTACTAGTAAGCCCTGAAAAGTCAATCCAGATAAATACATTCAAAAATTTACTATGCCAAGCATTTCAAATACCAACAAATTTAGCATGCACACACTAAGCAGCTTTGTGTTACTTCTGAAGTTTTTAATAAGGGCAAAGCCATATACCTACAAATTCAATACAAAGCAGTACATCACTGTGTATCGTAAATAACTACTACATATACAATAAACCACAATTTATGTAAAAACAAGATTTGATTATGATATCAACCAACATCCACAAAACACCAGTACTTGATCAGTAGATTGAATGACTGGCTGTCTTCCAATCAGAAGCTGAAATACATATCTAACAACAGTATGCATACGTTGAATGTCTGTTTAACTGTGATTAAAAGGGCATGCTGATAGGCTCATCACCAAACATTTCACAACACTGTGTTACCTAGAAGATTTTTAGGCGGAAGACAGTGAATAACAAGTTAATTGTGAAAGTAAAGCGTTAGGTACCTGTAACATTAATGTTTTCATAAACATTATTTTGCACCTCTGAATCTCTCAGGCCTCACAGCCAGCATATGTGTATGCTTTGCCATCGTCATCAAATTATTTCCTCCAACTGATTTATGGGACAATCATTTATCTTCTTCTGTGATCGTAAGGCTTGATACTCCTGCTAAGCAGAGGAGTGCCACTTGTCTCAGGAAACAGATGACCAGCTGTGTGCAGCAGAGCACGGTACAGCCAAGGCTACCACAGTCTGACATAACAATTCCGTGTCTGGTTGGACAGCTTGCTGACACCTCAAGGTTCAGAGATCTATATCCTTCTTCAGTATATGCAAATTACTAAATGAAAATATGGCTGAGAGATTTTTCAACTCTTACTTGCCTAGACAGATTACTTTAGCTTTCACATTCAAAACTATGGCAGAATGTAACTGTACAGGCAGGAGGGATGCCTAGAAAGGTGTGCAGGAGTCTCAGATGACTGTACTCACTGCTTGAGTGCACCGGAGACCTCAGAGGTTCTCCCTAGCCATCAAGAGAGAACAGACAGAAGAGTCACTAACCACATCATGCCATTATAGCAGAGAGGTACCTCAGAAAATGCTAGACAAACATTCTTTACATATTACTGATGCATTTAAAACTATTTTTTTTCAGAGTTAAATGTATTTGTGAATTTATGTTGAATTCAAAAAATTATATTGATATTGGTCAAAAAGAAAGACAAAAACCAGAGGTCAAAAATTAAATGGATTTTCTGGGGTCAAATTCACTTAGAAATTTAAGCATGTCTCATAAGGAATGAATGCCCTAATTTTTAATCTATGAAGTCATTTTTCTCTCTTTCTGAAGAAAACCAAGCCACCTCCTTTTGGAACAGGCTGCCCAGGGAAGTGGTTGAGTCACCATCCCTGGAGGTATTCAAAAAGCATGTAGACAAGGCACTTCAGGACATGGTTTAGTGGGCATGGTGATGGTCGGACTTGATGATCTTGAAGGTCTTTTCCAACCTAAATGATTCTATGATACTGTTGGACAATTTGATTCAGCACAAATTTGTTACCGAGATAAACAAATTCAACTGTTATATTCATAGAATTAAACACACAAGTGAAACTGTAGAAATTGCCCAAAAACTGAACTGTGTTGAAATGCAATGCATTCCATATTCTATGCTGTGATTATTTGTATAGTTCCATGGGTTTATGTTATCAATATTTTAAGTGTCCTGAATACATTAGATATAGCAAATTTTGAGATATTTCAATACAGAACTATCTCAGTGTCCTGGTTTCAGCTGAGGTAAATTATCTTCCTAGTAGGTGGTACGGTGCTATGTCTTGGATTCAGTATGAGAAGAATGTTGATAATACACTGATGTTTTCAGTTGCTGCTAAGTCATGTTTCTACTAAGTCAAGGATTTTTCAGCTTCTCATGCCCAGCCAGCGAGAAGGCTGGAGGGGCACAAGAAGTTGGGAGGGAACACAGCCAGGGCAGCTGACCTAAACTGGCCAAAGGGGTATTCCATACCACGGGACGTCATGCCCAGTATAGAAACTGGGGGGAGTAGGGCTGGGGGAATTGCCGCTACGGGACTAACTGGGTGTTGATCAGCAGGTGGTGAGCAATTGCATTGTGCATCATTTGTACATTCCAATCCCTTTATTATTACTATTGTAATTTTATTAGTGTTATTATTATCACTATTAGTTTCTTCTTTTCTGTTCTATTAAACTGTTCTTATCTCAACCCATGAGTTTTACTTCTTTTCCTGATTTTCTCCCCCATTCCACTGGTGGGAGGGGAGTGAGTGAGTGGCTGCATGGTGCTTAGTTGCTGGCTGGGGTTAAACCACAATACTCAGGTAAAAAAATAACACGATGCAAGTGAGACCAAACCCTCCACAAATATATATATTACAGAACAAAGGAGTATTCTCACACTAAATGTGGATTAAGAAACTTCAGTAAAATTTAACTAATTGGTTTTTTACTATAAATTAACTGATGGTGATGATCCAAAAACCAGAGCAGTTTTGAACCTAGAAGGAATCACTAACAGTTTAAATAATTGTACAGGCATGATGCAAAAGTACGTTATAGAATACTCTTAATGGAGAAGACTGTACCAACATAAAAAGCAACTTAAAGAACTGTATTTGATTCTTCCTCTATAAGTACAAATCAGCAGTGTCACCATCACATGCAGCTGTTTTGTACTGGTAAGGACAAAAAAGGTATCAGTTGTCAAAAAGACAATCCAAACTTATTAGAAAAAAATTCGAACCTGGAAGTCAGTATGACTTCTCTCTATGAATCACTATGCAACCATGACAATTTAGATGTCAACACCTCTATCACAGTTGCGTACTGCAACCACATTTATAGAAAAATTAAATTTGATCATACACAATGATAAGAACTGAATACCAAATAATAAAAAAGTAAAAATTAAAAAAAATATATAAATACAGATAAAGAATAAATCAGTCTGAGGAAGAACTCCAGATCCAGGTTTTAGAGACAACAAGTTTGATTTAAAGTATTTTCAGTAGGAAACTCGGTTTTAGTATTTCCAACTGTACAGAGCAAATTAAAATGAAGGGACTTGGCTTTGTCCTTACGTAGCTATTGCATAGCCAGAAACAAATGGAAAAAAAATGTTCTTTTACCACATTTTTGTTGCACAATTTTTTAAAAATAAAAAGCAAAACACTTCATTAAGACACAGATGTTTCTCTAAAGTTTTCAAACAAATCAGTTACCAATATCTCTATTAGCCTGCTTCAGAGTGATTTAAGTCTACGTCCACAGCTTCATAATGTGGCAAAGATTAAGGTTATTTGACTGGTGGCTTATTTAAGTCAATAAAGACAGAGAGAAATCAAGGCTCGCTCATGGCATGCTTCTCACTGGACTGATAGACTGGGTTAAGGAAGAGGCTTGAGACTTCAGTGCTCTGATGCTGCAGATTAATTCAATTAAGAGATTGCAAGGATGGGCTCTACAGGAAGTGAAGGGCAATATGTTTTTCTGCATTAGCTTCTCCTATTAGTTAACACAGGTAAGTAAGCCCTCTGAACTGAGTACCTAAGCAGTGCTATGCTTCAAGAACCGAGGGCAAGAAAGCAAACTCAGAAATTCATTTCAAATGAACAAAAAAACCCCTAGCTACTGTCACAAGAACTGAATAAGTTCCTAAGAAACTTCCTTGCTTTTTGCAGTTCTGCTCAATAAAGAAAATAGGACAGTAAGCAAAACACCACGGCAATACTAAAGCTGCAATACAAATCTACCAGTAAAGGGGTTAAAATTACAAATTGCTTAGCAGTTTCTGAAAAGTAGTTGTATATTAGCATAGCTTCTGCTCAAGCAATTGAAACCTAAGTATGCCTAACTAGTCAAATACTATTTTGAATTATCAGCATTTATCTCATATTCTTGTAAATTTTGGTGTAATAAGATACAAATGTAATATATATAATAATATCACTTCACCCAGTTTTGATGGTTGCTAGTAGATCTTATTTGCTTAAAAGGCCAACTTTTCAGCAGACTTTACTGAGCCCTATTCCATTTACATAGAGAACCTTCTAATAACAGCATCACACATACAAATGAGAAGCAAAGCAAACCAAGGAGATATATATATATATATATATATATACGTGCTTGTATTCATACTGGTTTTTGAAGGGGTAAAAGGCAATTTAAAGTCTTCTTTTTATTACCACAGAATTTCTATAATGTAATTTTTTATATTAAAGCTGTACTATAAGCACTATAAAGAAGATTTAAAGATTCAAAACCAAAAGTCTGAAAATTTGTGAAGATTGCAAAAATGCAAGTAAGAAATAACAAAGGACACCCGGTCTTTATTTCCAGCTATCAGACAAAGTCCACTGCAGCCAACTGCTTATTGAAGCATGTTCACATTAGCAAATTCAGATAACGCTAGAACAAAGGGAGGCATAGACCAATGAAGAAGTGCATACAAGAGAGATGCAACTACTGATAACAACAAAAGTTAAATAACAAATCCAGAAATACAGGTCAGTCACAACTATTGTTAATTATGCACCTTCATATGAGACACTGCTCTTGCACAGCTTGTTTGGAAATTCACAGTTTCTGGCCACACAGCCCAGCAGCCGCACAAGGGACAGAATCCCATTCAAGCATGTACTTTGTATTTATGATTCACACTACAAAATTAAATGTTAGGCAGACTGAGAACTGATCACCAGTATGATTCAATATTGCTCCTGCTAGGTTAGGCTAAGATATTTGCCTTCAACACATTAAATAAGTCACTCTACACTTGGAAAAATCTGGGGATTGCCATCTTAATCACGTATTTTTTTACTCACAAACTAAGAATCTTCCATTTAATTAACTTAAAGTACTTTGATTTTCTGGACACTGTCAGTAAAATGAGGGTATATTTTAAAAATTACTGGGTCAAATAATGATTTATTCAGTGTAGCTGAAGTACCTCAGTCAAGCAGAAGATGAATTCTGACCACAGGAAAGTCATAAACAGTGGTATGAACCCAGCTGGTGAGGACTGTACTAGAATGAAATAGGTAAATATCTATTCCATCAGAAAACTAGTAAGTGTAGTTCTAATGACAACAAAAAGGCATTTAAGATATTCCACCTCTTCCATGTTGGTTTCCTTCTTTTGTAAGCTCAGTATGAGTCATTATGGATGTTAACTAAGCCATTTTCTTCTAGTCTCCCCATCCTACTTAATACCAGTCACTGGAAAAGCACTTACATACAAAACTAGCTAGACAATGACAGAACAGACAACAATTTAAACTTTACAGAACTTTGTTTCTTCATCACATTTCATAGAATTATCCAAGCCTTTTTTAATGAATACTCCATTTACTAATGATATATAAATAAAACAACTTCAGACATGGAAGATATCAGAACAAAGCTTTTCACTGTTTCATTTGTATGTCTCACTCATTATATAAGCTTTGTTTTCTTCCCAGCACATTCATCCTAAAGTATCTTCATTAACTACTATGAACTATTACTTTTATTTTTCTTTCAAATATCTCAAAGGAAAAAATAATATAAAATATTTAAATGCCTAATATTTGCATGGGAAAGTGTCAGCTACACACTTTTTCCTCATCTTTTGTATTTCATTTACAACAACATTTAAGATTTAAGCTGTTTAGGCAAGAGGCTCCTCCCCCCCATATGTTTGGCTAGAACCTAATAGGTTGTAAGTGCTTTAATAATACATGCAAAATGTACCCATTAATTAAGATCTTCAGTGTCCCATGTATTCCAATGCTATAGAAAAGACTGAAAACAAGTGTGTGCACTAAACTGAAACACTCTTTGAAGATTTTAAGGGACCAACAACCACAGCAGCTGGGCATCTGAGACTATCAGTTGTACTTTTAGAGAACTTTGCATTCATTATATTGCATTTTCAAAAAAAAAAAAAAAAAAAGAAAAATCAGGACACCTTTATTATGATACACAGTGGTTACTATTCCTATGTTAAGATTGAAGGTTGTTTTCATTCGGGTATCTAGACTTACGCACACTAAAGTACGAGTCCAAAAATACCTTGGTATTGTATCTCTTTCACAGGTTACAAAAATCTTTGTAAGATGCACAGTTTCCCCATGCAGGGCAAGGGCAAGAATTACATGTGTCAGAAAGGGAACTGTGATAGCCCAGCACAGTAAGCAAACTTTCAAATTCTTATTTCAATAATTTATTTAGTGACAGCTTATTTAAAATACACATGCAAACATTAGGCTTCATCATTATGCTCTCTACTGTTCCCTTTTTTTTTTTCTTCATCTCTCTATTCTACTGAATCCATAATTATTTTCAGTCAAATCCAACAGTTTCGGCAGAGATGGAATGGCCCCCATTTCAAGCTGACCTACAGCTTGACTGTTAGAATATACTCCGGGACACAGGAAACATGGATGAGAAGGGAATTGATCCCAAGCATAGGCTGTAACCATTAACTTAGTACTCTCCATCTCTGATGCATTTTCAGATCACACTTTGCAAGATGAAACTCGTAAGTGAACACAGGTGGAGCAACACTCTGCACATAGATGAACTGCACAAAGATATGAAACCCCCTAAGCCGGTCACTGGCAGTTCCACTTCCAGGACGTCTCTAATGCAACTTAGATATTTTGGTACATACACATTTTAAAAACTACCAGAATTAGGCAAAACCTCATGAGGTTTAGTGAGGATCAGATTAAAATGCACCCACCTAAACTCTAATTCCCTTTTGGATGAGTCCTAAATCTTCCGCTCCTTTTATACCGGCAACTGCAAGAGATTCAGGCCAAAAACCTGAAAATATAGTGCTATACTCCATGTACACAGCCTACATGGAACTACTGCCACAGGACTTCAGGAAGCCTCCCTGTCATTTCAAATCCAAACGTGAGTTGTGGGAGGCTCCCTGGCTCCCTGGGGACAAGCATTTAGGAATCTTTGGAGGAGGAGAAGGAGAAAACAAACAAACCAACCCAAAGCAAAACAAAAAAAAACCCAAAACAAAACAAAGAAAAAACCCAACAAACCAACTACCAAAAAGCCTGCAAAACCAAACAGCATAATGAGAAGCTTTTAGATCTTCTTGTTGGTACTACATAGTTTGTATTCCCACACTTGCTTTTGAGAGTAGAGCTAGCTTTTATTTATTTTAAAACATAGATATGCTTTAAAATAAGCCTCTTTGGAAGTTAATGATGTAAACACTTGATGCAAACCCCTGTGGAGAAGTGTTAAATATCTTGTGGCAGAAAATGTCAAAATGTACAGCTATCGTATCTTGTGGCTTAAGGTTGCATACACATTGAAATAGAGTAAATGCATTCATATTTTCTTCTGCATATGAACTCTGACAAAATTATGGCCACGTCCCAACATTTCTACTGCAGAAAGATACCACAGTAAGAACTGCTTTTCCTCCCATTCCCTTCATATTTTGGGGGTTCTATTCTGTCCCATTACAGAAGAGAAATGGGCGGGGGAGGGGGAGATCTTTGAGTTTCCAAAGAAACTTTAAAATAAAAGACAACAGTGGGATGCGTTACAATAACACTCTGTCTACAGTGCAAATAGGAAATGTGGAGAGAGATGCTTTAGTGGCATTCCATTAACTCTGCAAGGTCTTAAAATACAGAAAAATGTAACTAGTCTCTGTGGTGTTTCAATCCATTAGACTATGTGCTATTTCTCCAAGAATACAGTGGAAGTTTTATCTGGTACCTTCAAAACTACCCCTCAAACAAAATATAATTGGAAAAGACTGAAAGAAGTCCTGCCTTGCCAGATCTCAGGCAAAAAAAAAAAAAAAGATCTTCCCCACATCTCCCTACAGTACTTTAAATATCTCTGGTTTACCTTTCACTTCTAGTAGGCTATTCAAAAGACATGACAGCCAGGCCAAGCGGGCGGCATGCATTTCATCTTGACTTACAGGTAAAATATTTAATCAAAATAATTTCAAGGTGAAAATGCATTTCTGCTGTTCCAGAAAAACTAATATGCTATTTTATTTAATTATGCCAGAAATCACTTGTCAAAAATCAAAGTGGTAAGATTTTCAGGCTTATTTGGTTAGGGGGACCTGAGCATTTTTTTGTGCAGAAGCAAGCTCTTTTTCCTTAACCTCTTAAAGATATCCTTGTCCCTGACACACTTTGCTGATTGGGAATGGCATCAGCTTCACGTATGCTCACTGCAGTCCATCTGTCAAAACAAGTATCCAGTGAGTATTTAAGATATGCTTTGCTACAGGTACTAGCTATCTCTAAATATGTTGTCTAAAGGAGGAAAGGACATCACTGTAGGTGAACAAAATCAAGTTCCAAAGTCTTCTGACAATCAAAAGTTCATTTTGGAAAATATGCAACACATCTTGAAAATTACAGTGCTACAAACAGGAAATAAAAGCAGGAGAAGCTGTGAGATTTAAGACTGTGCCGTATGTCCTCCACTGTCTTGTGCACCCACTGGAAAATAAACTCCTTAAGCATGGCCTCTAGAAATCTGACTCCCTCCTGCAAATGACTGGAGTTGTAGCAGATTTTATTTACTGTCCCTGCCTTTTTTGCAGCTCTGTCCCTCACATTCTTTAACATGTTCCAATGAAATATGATGGATTTATTCCTGGACCTGAAGAAATTTAAAGCACTGCAGAGGCAGATAATTTAAGATCTGACTATACAGCAGTGAAGTCTGTGCAGTTTTATCATTAATTTCCATAAAAGCAGCACTGAGTCCTTAGCCACAAGGACAAAAGAGTTAGAATCACAGGGCTATTTGGGTCAAACTAAACAGCAGTATGTCTAGCTATTTTGCTCAGAAGAGAAACAAACAGCAAGAAAGTACTAAAGAAAACAAAACAAAACTGAAAACGTGCATATAGAAAGAAAGAGACAATCTTTTTATAAGAATAGTAGTGAAAAGCTGAAAAAAGTTTTACACAAGATTACTTCCATTTATTCAAGGAACAAGTAATGCTTTCAAAAGCCATGGAGTTTCTCCAAACTCAAACCCAAAATAAATGAAAAGCAATGTTTTGCTCTTTAGACCAAGAACAACAAATAGACTAGTTAATATATGTGTGCTAGCCTTTAAAAATGTTTCTGTATGGTTGATTTTACTTTCCTTTCTTATTAAAAACATACCTTTAATTGTCCAGGTAATAATTAAGCAATAAAGGTTAAGACAGGCCATTTAACTACTTTAGAAACTGTAATGACTTTTTTTTTTAAATCAAAACCTCCTGTCCTTCTCCCTAAGTCTTTTTATTAGTAGTTATATAATAATCAACCAATTTTTTAATTCTTCTATTCAATGATTGGTTTGGTTAAACTATGCAGGACAAGAATCAAGTCAGACAAGGATGGTTTGTGAGAAAAGGAAAGAAGAGAAAGATAACCTACAAAGAATACTGGGAGGACCAAGACTTGTTAGGTCCATATTTTTTTTCCTTTTGCCTAAAATATATACAGATCACAATATGGTGTTGCACCAGATCATGACTCAGGGCCCATCTAGCCTCAGCTTTAAAATTTAATCATTTTTATAATTAACTTGCCCACTTTCCATTTTCAGCTATTTTGAACTGGAGCTTACCTACTCCTTATTTGTCCAGTGTGCCATTGTTTATAGGTGGATATACTTAGGTGTATTTTTAAAACCTTTCTGAGATCCCCAGGTAGTTTGAATTTTTCTTTATATATAACAGGGTTTCCAAACTCTATTTCTTCTGCTACTTCTTAAACATCTGCAGGCCCAAAACGTGAAGTGTGAAGTGTTTACCATGCAATGTGAGTTTACGCTTCAGCAGCAGTAATTGCTATTGATCAGCTGATGAGGATGGGAAGCATATGAGTTACATGCTATATCAGGTCCAGATGTGCAGAATTATGCATTGGTGTTCCTAGTTTTTTGGAATAGCTGAAACCTACGTGAAGGAGACACAGAAGCCTGGTTCCCTATGTTAGCATGAATGGCAAAACAGAGCTGCATGCTGCTACTGTAAACAGCTCTATGGCTGCTACCAGAAGAAAACTGTGGGAATTCCTACCTGAATAAATTTCTTTTTAAAAAACTTTATAGCTACAGAACACGATATGCCCCTCAGCTCTGTACAATGCTTTTATTTTACAAAAATGTTTTTACCAATGCCCATCAAGATAACAATCTAATCATTTCTCTTCCAGTCATCAGCTACTCAACTGAAGCAAAAGAACACATAGTCCATGGAGCAGTGTCACTAACAAAGCTTAGTTTCCTCCAGATGCAGGACTTTCACTGATGCTTTGACTTGCTCAGGAAAAGATTTTAATCTTTATGCAATTATAATATTCCTTCCTTCTCCCTTCACAGCCCTTCCCTAGCAAAGTATTTTAGCAGTAACATTCAGGCTTCATCGTCAACTGTAGAAATAAGTTCATTAGATCAACAGTTAATGCTATAAACTTGTGGATGTTCAAATTCAAGTTTCCTCTGTGCATGGACTACTTTTCAGAAACTGGTATGAATTTAATTATTGCTGATACCTTTCAAATGTTGGACGCCTGGTTTAAAGTAACTTATAGTAAAGATCAAGATAAAATGGCAGTTCTTTCTGCTCTGGATTTTTCTGGCTAAATCAAAATATTTAATTTACAGTAACAATATAAATGCTAATAACTGTTGAACTCAAGTAAACAAATAGAAAGTGCTAGCAATTTATACTACCTTTGTGGAAGCTTGGAAACTTGAGAACCATTTGAGAAAAGCTACTAAACCAGCCATGAACAACTCTTTTAATTCCCATCTTCTTTACCTGCATGTGAAGTTTCGTAATGTACCTCTCCATAAGCATCTGCACTACGCAGTATACAAGCATTTCCCTTAAATTCCTACCTGTTTAAATCAGAACAAAATGGGTTCAAGACATTCTGACAATCATGACAAATCTGTAGCTTTAAAGAATGGAAACAGAAGCATTTTACCTATCAGATGTTTGAAGCCTTCAACTAATCTCACATAACTTTTTTCCCCACACTCTTAATTATGTTGATGGGACACAGCAGAATTGCTTTTCAATAAGACACAAAGGATTTTCTCTTTCCTTCTTTGAAATTTTTGTGTAGGCACAAACTCCAAGTTTATTTCACTTGAGTAAAAGTCATACATAGCTCAACTTGCTTTTAAGTTTCATTGTTATTAATTACACAGGCATGTGGAGTCCATTTTGTGGGGATTGTAAATAAAGCTGGCTTTGCACAGGTGGGTTTTACTTAACTGGAGTTTTAGCTGCTGTCTGTGAGGATAGCAAGAATATGCCATTATAAACACTGAAGATGAGACTTTAATCCCACTGTATGACTCACTTGAGCTTTATTTTGAAATACCATTCCACCATCTGCATATACTGAAGTAAATGAAATTTTGACGCTATCTACAGAGGATGTATCTATATCGTGCTTTCTTGAGAACATACTATAGTATTACTATATCACACTATAATTACTACTTATTACTATTAGTGATATTGCTAATATTGCTGTTAATGTATTATTACTAGCATTAATTACTATTAGCATACCACAGTACAGAATAGTATTATATGCTATTCTAACACCTTCATCCACACTAAAAAAGTTTAAATTATCGAGACTAATTTAGTTTCAGTTACTTATTTTTTCATCAGTTAGAAACTCTAGGTTCGCAAAAGTTTTTTCAGCCATTGAGGAGGTGATTTAATCTCTTGTAAAAACTGACCATTAAAATGACACCTCTGGAAATGAAATAAAAGAATCTTGATAATTTCAGTGATTGCACAAGAGATTATATTAATTTTCATCTTCCCTCATTGTGTGACTTGTCACAATCTAGAGCAGTCTGAACAAAAAGCAGAAAAATTTGTGGAGTTTGTTTAGCTTGGAAGAAACCAAGTACTCTTTTTTCCTTATCAGCATTCGATATGCTTCTAGATGAAACGATCTCCAAACTTCTCATTTTAATAGGAAAGAGAACGATTAAGAATACATGATGAACAGGGACAGTCGATGGATTTTATCCTCCTTTTTGTGCTCAAAAAAACCCCAACCCCAAAAACAGTCAGTGAAGAGTGTCAGCTAGTACCATACCTAAGAATTCCAAAAAATGCGGGATGCTGCTTATTTATAGATTCATGGCACACAGCACTTTATCAGTTGCTTCTCTGGAGGGAGTTGTGGAAGAGGGGGGAAGAGGACGGCAAACGAGAGCAAGATCTAAAGCCGCTATGAAATATTTATTTCTTCTGTCACACATTACAACAACTCGATCCAACTGGTGTATAATGCGTTCAATCCCCCAAACTAAAACACTACCCAAAGACTTAAGAACAAAGCCCTACTTGAAGGTCTTTTCCAACCCAAACGATTCTATGATTCTTGATTCTACAGCGCCTCAGCTGCCGCGCCTCGCTCCCTTTCACTGGAAAATTCGCACTTCTACC
>JANZLQ010000056.1:58157-83925 GCA_026212715.1 Elanus axillaris | reverse complement strand
CCCGCCCCAATCCCATCCCCACCCGAAAGCAGCCGGGTAACAGACACGGCCCTGAAGCGAAGGGGCGAGGACCGCCGGCTGCCCCGGCGCCCGAGCGCTTTTCCCGGCCTGCGCCGGGGCCCGGGCTGCCTCCGGCAGCGGCAGGCGGAGCCCGCCCCGCGCATGGCTCCCGGACCGCCGCGGTTGCCGTGCCAACGAGCGGGGAGAGCTCGGCGCTGACTTCGGGCCTTTCAATGCGGTGACCCAGTTACTGTCTGTCAGCAGATTCACTGGGACAATAGCGAGTGTAACACATTACAGAGATTACATCCCAGAGACTGAACTGCAAAGATGTCTGGAGCAAAACCTTTGTCGGTTGGAAAGGCCAGAACGCTGTAAGCGGAGCTAGCTGTAATATGTTCTAATCCTCCAGTGTATGTGTTGCTTTAAAGGAGAAATTGCTACCATAATCATCTGCGCTCGTTATTTCTGCGTTGACTGTTTCAACCACGTTCACAAACCTAAGTCAATACCGCTGTAAGAGTAACAAGAATTAAATATCTTGTTCATCGCACTCTTAGCTAGAACTGGTTAGAATTAAAACATAAAAATGTTCTTCCCTGCTATAAGAATGTAATGGTCAGTTTAGAATGTATTTGTACAGATGGCCGTCATGGGAGCAAATCATTTTTAAAAACCAGTGATTTCTAGAAGACAGCTGATGGATTTGTATTTTAAAATAAACTATGTGCAGGTTAGTTACAGGTTTCCCATGCTGTCCTGCCCCTTCACAAATATATTATCACAGGCATGCTCAAAATGTTTGCCCCCCTCCCCTTTGTTTCCCAGTTTCCTTCTGTTCTTCTCATTCTCTGAAAACAGATTATTCCAATATATATAATTTGCTTGGAGAGACTGGCTACTATCAAGAGAACTAAATATACATAATGCCATATTACCAAATGCAAAAACATATATTAAATATATATTTACCTACATTCTTCAGTTTCTTAGCAATATTACCCTGTCACTTTAAATGAAAGTCAACAATTTTTTTTTAAAGGCATGTGTCACCAGTTACCAAATGGAATTATCTGAGGAACCATGCAGAGAGCAAAAAATAGCTGCAGCCTTCTGCAGTATCTGTAGAACAGGCTATTTTTTAAACCACTGAGGGTTTATTTATGTTTACTCCTAATATTTTGTGTATGTGTATTAGTTGCCTGGCTATAAGAATCTATACTGCAGCAATTTGATATTACCAAAATTCTGAGACTGTTTCTCCACTACCTGCCTCCAGCAGAAACACCTTCCTGATTAACACCTGTGTTCAGTTCACATCTTGAAACTGATGTTTCCAAAGCTGATGTGCCTTGCAGACACCCATAGTGTCCATATAACATACACTTTTTTTTTTTTTCCCCACTCTTATGGTCAGGGGTGAGGGGGAATGCAAATGTTCCTTACACTTGCCTGAGATTACTAATATCACACAAACTCAAAGATGAAAACTTTACTCTAGAAAATTCAGCATCAGTAAGTAGTAAAAATTGCAATTCTAGATTATACATAATATCCCTGCAGTATTGTCTAATAGTTCAACTAGCTTATAGAGATGGTGAACCACACACAACCCTTTAACTTCCAGCCACCCTTCCCATGCACATTCTTTATATCCCACACTACTGAGCACTCAGTCCTTCCTCTGGGCTCTTCTATAGCTTTGGTGTTTTTCCCAAAATTAAATCCCAAATCTGTCATATCTTCAAAGTGCTCCCTAGGCCCATGCTACTATGCCATGCTAAAGTAACATACAGGCTCTCCATTCTACCTCCCAGGAGGATTATCTTTGTTTATAATCTACCCTTGTTCCCTATATGGCAAATGCATCTCTATATTTGCTGTTCAAAATATCAGAATATTATAAAACCACATATGTTATTAATACTTCACACAATACATGTTTTATCAAACCCATAATCTCTCATTCTTCACAGATATTACACACGAGTAATACAGATACACACCTGTGCTATTTCCACTGTTTTCCCCTCTTCCTTACACCCAACTTCTCTCAGGGACACAGGGACTTCCATCATTATGCCAATATTTTCCAATGCAAAACACTGGGTTTATTTACTAATTTTTCAAAGTCAGTTATTAAGGATGAAATTGGCTATGCATGGTGTCCCTCTAGGATGCAATCTTTGAAGTTACAGCCAAAAACCCTCCCACTATTCCAAAGAGTAAAGTTAAAGGAAAATACATTAATTTGCCCTCAGGGGTGGGAAATCTAGCAAGCTTTTCTTCGAACAACTTTAGGAACTGTTTTAGGCTTGGCAGGAGTGACTTGAAAATGGCAACGGGATAGGTGTAATCTCAGAGATGTGCTCCTTGAAGCTTTCCTAAAAATTCCCTCAGACTTAGTCCATGAAATTTGTTGTACACACACACACACTCAGCAGAGATTTGCTGTGTCTGTGGAACAACTGCTGTCCAGAGTCCAGCCCATGTCCGCTGGGTGACAACACGGCTTCTCCTGCACCTCTGCAAAATAGGACACTGGAAGAATTATCCTGAACTAACTGCATCATGTGCAAAGCCTGGGGCGCCCTGGTGAAGAGGGACTATCTGTTGGTTTACAAAACACTCACCATGATTTCCAATTTTTGGCAATTCTATAAAAATTTGCACAGCCTGGTCTGCTGTTCTTGATTGCAGGACATACAAGGCTTCCAGTTCTCCACCCCCTCTCCCCAGGATCATCTGCTTTGCATCTGCCAGTGACTAAAAGGTGCCTATGTTTCTCCTGAACGCATCCTTAAATGAGAATAATTGTGAGAGAATGTGTCATGGTTTAACGCCAGCCAGCAACTAAGCACCACGCAGCCGCTCACTCACTCCCCAACCCCCAGTGGATGGGGGACAAAATCGGGAAAAAGAAGTAAAACTCAGGGGTTGAGATAAGAACGGTTTAATGGAACAGAAAAGAAGAAACTAATAATAATAATGATAACCCTAATAGAATGACAATAGTAACAATAAAAGGATTGGTATGTACAAATGATGCACAGTGCAAGCGCTCACCACCTGCCAATCGACACCCAGTTAGTCCCCCAGCAGTGATTCCCACCCCCACTCCCCCCAGTTTCTATACTGGGCATGACGACCCATGGTATGGAATATCCCCTTCGGCCACTTTGGGTCAGCTGCCCTGGCTGTGTTCCCTCCCAACTTCTTGTGCCCCTCCAGCCTTCTCGCTGGCTGGGCATGAGAAGCTGAACAGTCCTTGACTTAGTCTAAACACTACTTAGCAGCAACTGAAAACATCAGAGTGTTATCAACATTCCTGTCATACTGAACTCAAAACACAGCACTGTACCAGCTACTAGGAAGACACTTAACTCTATCCCTGCTGAATCCAGGACAGAATGATTTCAGAATTTTTGCCTCTATGGAAGTGGAGCTATACAAATATCATTTGGCAACAGTGTCCACGGGAGCACTTTAGAAGGGAAGAAAGTACTACTTCAGCTTTTTCTCCATTTATCAAACTACATCTGGAAGGGAAAAATCAGACTCTACTGTCTGCTTTCACTGTTAGGTAGCCCTCCTCTCCCCTACACAATTCTGGCCTCTCTTCCTCCCAGCTGATCCCAGTCCAGTGCCTCCTACCTCCATGAGAAACAGCAGTAAAATACTTTCAATAGTAACAAATGCTTTCTGACACTGTGCTGCATTTCCCAAAGCCAAAGACTGAGGGCAGTAAAAATGAGATAATTCACTCTTTTGTACTAGAGGAACATTTTATGATTGATTGCACATGCTGCACTCAGCTTTTGGCAAGTATCACCAAAGAACAGCTTTAGCACTGGACTTAAGAGTTACTGCTCAAAGCAAAGCAGTGTTTTTATAAAAATTAATGTACATATCCTACACAGCACTGGAAGGTACCTATTGATACAGGGCTAAGAGTTCATGGGAATTCTCCAGCTAGAAGCAGACATAGCATTTTCTGTCTTTCTTCTGTTGTTGCTGGGGGGAAATGCTAAAGTCCTCAAGGCTTCCTCTCTGGCTAAAGACTCAGTGCCAATGCCATCCCCAACGCAGCTTTGCACAGATCCAGCATAACTGCTACAGAAACACCTTCTAGCTGAAAAGTGATTCTGTTTTTCTTCTCTCAGCTTCTTGCTTTGATAGCAAATAGCAGGAGTAAAATATCATGTAGCTATCATATCACATCCCCTAGACACAGAATAAAAGATGGAGATCCTCCTGTCCTAACAACTCCCTTTCTACTCTAAACGCTCCCAATCTATCTAGTTACCTCATTTGCCAGCCACTGGCAATTCCAGCAGCTACCCACCCTCCCACTCCATGTGACACCATACAGCCCTGATAGTCTCTGACCCATCAGACATACCTCACTATGCAGCTGCTGCAAGCACAGGTCTTCCTTGAACTGATATAATGACCTAACATTATACACTCAGTCTCTATCCACCCACTGCATCTTGCAACACCCCTAGACACAGAGCCTCCCACTACATATTCTGAATACCCTTTTTATCACCTGCTTTAGGAGCCAGAAAATCCACAATTCAAGTGAAAGGAACAGCTAAAGGACAGCTCTCACCCAAGCAGCAGCTGCAGTGAGGTCACAAGCCTTGCTATGATGAAATAATTAACTATATAAGACTACATTAACTGCCATACACTGTAAAGAAAGGAAAATCAGGGCCCCTATATGCCACTTAAAACAAGTTTGGGATTGTTTGTTTGGGGGTTTGTTTGTTTGGGAGGGGTGGGGGAGGTTAAGGGTTCTATTCTTTCACTTGTCTTCTAGTTCCTGAGCCTTCATTTTCAAGACGCTTCATTCAGTTATGACATTAAGACTGATATTTTCATTTAATCCCTATTACTTAGTCCTTGGAAAGTTTGAAAATATAAGCAGATATGCCATACCACTCCAGGCCACAGCCACGTTATGCACTGCATAGCTGCTCAAAATTCCCTCATGATGAAAGTCCTCTGCACACTTTTGTTGTTCTTTTGTTCTCCAGTGGTAATGAATAACGGTAATCATTTATTTCTTCCAGATTAGTTCAATCCCAGATCTTCTTGGCTTTGCTGGACAGTGGAGCATGAGAAAACTGCAATCACTTTCCATTTTCCTCTTCTAATTTCACTTAGAATATCAACATACAACTGTGCTTTACCCATGCTGCTAGCACAGAAAGCCTTATTGGTCAGTTTTATATCATGACTCTGAAATACGATGGCCTAGTGCTTGCTTCACAACAAAGACAGATATTCTACAAAATGCTTTTTCCTAAAAATATTTTCTTAAAGCTCTGTTCATCATCACTTATAGGACTTAGTTTGTTCCACAGAACTGAGAAAACCAAGCTGTTCTGCAAAACGTTACACACATTGCTTTTCAGGCAACTACAGTGTACTATATTCAGAAATTACAATAGTTATTACACAGCTAGTACAACCTACTGTGTACTATAGATTGCAAGCTCACACGTTACATTCATCTTCTAAGCACGTTTTACTACTATTACTTCACCTGCCTTTACTCAGGACTCAGAAGAGCACTTTTTAGGAATAAACCAATCTGCCATATATTTACTGCCTCTTCCAGCAATATATCTGTCTCCCAGGAATAGTAGTGTTTACTTGTGGACAAATAGTTTTCTATGCGTGTCACAATATAAAGAAAGCACTGCACTTAAGTATGGAAGAAATCAAGAAAGCAGTAAAACTTTCAGCCCTCCCAAGAGACTACCATAAGATTAGAATCTTGAAAAGAATAACCTTTTTCGAAAATTTTTGAATTAATAAATGCAATTTCATAGGTTTGTATCAAATTTGTACAAAATTAATGCAAAGCTTTCCTTTGAACACTACTCACTTGAAAAAAAATTGAACATGATTCGAAATATGAGATTTCTCCTTTCCTTCTTCCTTTCCCATTCCCATCACCACCACCACCACTACCACTTCTACCAGAATGAAGTTGTACAACATTGTACAACATTTCAGGATACTGACATTTAAGAGACATTGTAATCTATCGGTATACAAATTCTTTTGGCCACTTCAAGGAAATGTTTACATTATCTCTATACTCTAAGATGTTGAATATATGGCCAAAAAATAAGGCATTGTTAAAAAACCCCAAAAAGGTGACTTTGTAGGGCTAAAGTTTGTTTTGCAGGAAAACAGTCCCAATAGAGAGAAAAATCCCCCAAAATGTAAAGTAAAATATTCCTCTTTGTATAGCATATGTAACATATGTAATATAATTGGTTGTTGACTATCAACCACTTCATTACTGAAAGTCATCTAGCATGACATGGTAACTTACATGTGGTTCCACTGCTTGTGAGCAATGAACTATTCCAAGTTCACAGCAGTGGCACCTTTTTGCTTGCTTTTGGTAATCTACTTTGGAGTCACAGCAAGTTCTTAGCACTTTCTGGCTACATACAGGATTGAAACAGGTCTGATACTTCTATGGTCACCAAGGTACTAATTCAAAGAGCTCATCCAAGTGATTGGATCAAATTTCAGATAACCATTACAGTGACAAATGCACTGATATATTATGACTATGTTCAGATATTAGATTATAATAAAAACTAAGCCATTCAGGGGTTTTGTGGTGAGGGTTGTTATTTTTTTCTGCCCATCATGCAAGGAAACAAATGCTTATGTTCTAAAAAAAAAATTACTAAACAAAAAAAATTGGCAGTCATCATAACACAGCAGTATAAGAGAAATTCCAATTCCTTTGCTGAAGGGCTGGGAAAGTCACTTCCCACAGACACTCTTTAAGACAAATGACAGCCTCAGAAACAAAGCCGTGCAGCTTCCCCTCCACAAGATGCACCCTTAAAAAGCATTTTTTTGTTCTCCAAAGCGTAAGGAAATAATAGGAGTTGTGACAGGACTCACGTATACGATGTGAAAACCATGTTTCTGTAGGGATCTGGTACATGGGTTGGTGCTTCAGTGGACTGACAGCATTATCTTTAATCTTCTCTAGTGAGTTTAGCGTGCTATTACAGTTTACGACTGGATGTTGAAGATAAAGTTCTATCCACTTTTCCTCAACCCACGTACTAGACAGCCTAACTTCAGAGACCTTTATGTCTTATACTTCATCTGTTTCATTTGTAATAAATCCTTCCTTCTTACTTTTACATCTAGGGAAGTTTATAATAGTTTGACATTGCTTTCCGTCATTCTAATCTTGACGTTGTCTGCAGTCAGACCCCAAGGAGAGCAGAACTGCTCTTCATTGTTATTTAGCATGTTAGCAGCAAACGCTAGGTCCATCATGTGCTTTGACTCTAAAACTAAAATACCAAAGCCTGAGGGCTACTCTTATTTACCACAGAAAAAGAAAAAAAAAAAAACACCAGCATTTCAATTTATTTGGAAGCATTCAAATGAAAATGAGGATAGGGCATTTGCATGCTGAAAGTGTCACCAGCACAGAGCCTCCATATCCTAGTGATAGAATATGTTATATATATAATTTTAATAATAACTTTTTCTTTGAAGTCATGAAGGCCAGAAATCTGCTTTTGTAATGCAACTGCTGAGATTTTTTTCATATCACATGATTTCAGGGCTCCTGTTTAAGAGGACTTCAAACTTGCAACAGTGAGGGGCATGCACAAGGCTGCCTATTTCAACAATTAATCTAAGCATTCATATTGTTAGAAGACACCAGTGTTAAAGAAAGATTTATAAACAACATTTAAACAAGATAGCTTATGTAGCAGAAATAAATCTTGCCATAGCAGTGCAGAGTTCACCACAGTGTATTCTTTCCACTAAGATAAATTTGATGGTGGTGACACTTATAGTTCCTGGTAGAGACTGGATGCACTGTTACATGATGGGACCACATCCCATGCACCACTGGGGAAGAAACTCAGAGTCTCTCTTGGTGTGGACAGTACACCAAACGTATTCAAAGAAAGCAGATACATTTAAGAAAGTCTTTTGAGTATATTTCTCTTAAGTGTTAGGTCTGCTTATCTCCTTCCGTCCTTCAGCCTGAAATTTTGTTTGTATTTGGGATTATAATCCATCATGTGCTGTTAATACAAAGTGCATGTTCTCTGCTGCCAAAGTCAGAACAAACTTTTTCATCATTTCATTAGCTGAAAACATTGCAGTCACCTTCCTAAAGAAAAATAGAAAAATAGCCGTTTATCTGAAGACAACATTCTTTTTAAAACAAACAAGCAAGCAAACACAGGCTATGTTGTCAGTGTTGGGTATCACTTCTGTAAAATGAGTAAAAGGAGACACTATTTCCTAATAGAATCATATCTGTCCTAAACTTTTCATATCATGCATCTATTATCACTAAGAAATCTAGTTCTTTTGAAGGGGCTTAAGTTAACAACTTTCCGAACTGTTCCTTCCTTTGGCATACTGCACAGACATCCACCATATGTATATGACAGCATTCTGCCTTAGATTATGTCACTGCTAAAAATCAAAGGTCTGTCACTCTTCATTTTAACAACATATATGCTATGTGCATAATGATTGCAACTCCTTTAGTTTTGCTCATTTAAATAAAATATTTGGTTAGAAACTGAAGCAGGACAGACAAGATACTTCAGGTACCCTGTATTCCATCTTTAATAGCAAAGAACATTTAATGGCTGCAATTTATTTATTTACTAATCAGTAAGTATTCCTTGACATAGTTCACCTTTCTCTAGTATCTAGAGGGCTCAGCTAAGATAATATTCCCATTGTAGAAATGTAAAGACTATGACCTACTAAAGCAATAAACAAGTCATAGAATGAGTGGAAGAAATGAAAGCTTATGTATTTCCTATATGGCTTTTCATAGATGGGAAATCAAGACACAGTGAGTTACAGTAAGATTTTTCAAGGGCACAAACAATTTTGTAGTAATTTCTGCAGGTGAAATTGAAAAATGTAAACAATACAGATTATCAATTTCAGATCTTTCATATCTCAGTCCAGAATCTTAAATGATATCCTAATAATTTTCACAAAACATTATCTCTAAAACAGTAACTTATAAAGTACTGGCTGAAAGAAGAGCTTACTTTTTAATCCAATAGTATAACTTTTGATACCTTCAATATTTCGTTGCAATTTCATCCCTCACAACTACCAAGCACAATGAAAATTATTGCTGCGACACATTTCCTTTTTTTAACCATTTACTTTTACTGAAAATTCATATATTGAACACAGGGCCAATGTTTGTATCTACTGAAGCCGTGTACTGGAACTATCTTGGGAAGGTCTTTGGTGAGATTTTTGTTTTGTTATTTTTACCCTATTTGCTGAAAGGCAATTGTTGGTATTTGGTAGTTATTACAATAAAACAGTTGTTTTTACAACAAGTTTATCCAAGTAAGTGTTCTGTTTCACAGATCCTGTGAGCAAACCTGTAGGGGATATGAAATAAATTTTTTAATGGACATAAGCCATGCAGGTTTGCTTTCACCCACATTACCGTTTTCATGCTCCTGTTGCAAGAGTTTCATACCCTGGTTTCACAAACTGAAAACTGTCATCTCAGTACTGCTTTCTTTAAGTGGTAAAACAGGTTGAGATGAGCTGGGATAGCTCACTAACATGAATATAATCTTATGAAATTTGGCTGCATGTTCCACCTCTTATTTACAAAAAGCAAGAAGGTCTCGCAAGTATATATTGAACACAAATGATCTAACTTCTTACTTTCGTTGTACATTATATTACAGTTGCAAACATTCTGGCTATCTACCCACTTTATTAGCTCATATATAACAAACAACTGAATAAAAGCACATTGTTCTGTGAGGAATACGGCTGAATGATCTTTTTTTTTCCTATATCCTTTTGAAAATGTCTTGAAAATACTTACAATTGTGTGATTTTTGAAGTGTGTTTCCTCTCAAATCCCATTAGAAAGCTCCACAATAGCACAGTATTTTTGCTTACCTAACACCAACATCAACTGTAATTAAAGCTGTAAGACAGCAATTGGAAGATTTTGCCAGAGGCTTATTGTATTAATAGATACTGCAAAGATTGTGTTCTCAATATAAAATCATTAAAATATATAGCATGCCCAGTCTGCTCTATCTTGATAATATATTTTGTCTTTGAACTGAACAAAATTAGACTCATCATTTCGCTTTTTGATGGCAACAGATTATTCAGATAAATCAAATCAGTTGTGGTCCTTAGTGCACTAACTGCGCAAAAAAGGTGGCCACTATCAGGAAGACAAGTTTACTATAAACTAGGAACAAGGAAAATAAAGAGCAATCAAGCATGCAGAATGATGCTCTGGGATAAAGAAATTGAGCTGATAAACCTTGAACGAATGTCAGGAGCACAGAGCCTACTAGGGTATGTCATTGGCATTCTGGTCCACAAGATGCTTTTCTCCTTCTATGGAAAAGCAGGGTGGATTTCATTCATTTCCAAGCTGTGCAGTTCACCAGCTTAGAAACATAAGAGTGGAGTGGAGATAAGCCAAAAGACAGTATTCCACTAGCTGATAGCTCAGAAGAAATAAAAGCATAACCGATAGCAACAAAATAAACAAGGCCTACACTTATGCACTACCCTGACACTGAGGAACCTACAAAGTTTCATTTGAAGTTTTTTTTCCTTTGTATTTGTCCTTAAGTAAGAATAGTATTGAAATAGCAGAAAACAATAATTTAAAGTTTAAAGAAACTGTCCTGAGGCATTCTATTTTTCCTGTATGAAAAACAGCTCTGAAACTACAGACTGTTAAGAGGGTTTCTTTAATAATATGTTTATTACTCCTTTGAATATTCACACATATTTTTGCACTGCTAATAAGCAAGACCTACTGAATAAATACATCTGCAAGCTGAGTAACTGAGATATGTAGCACTTATTACACCACTGAGGATGCTGAAAGACTTAACTGATACCACCTCCAAATACATACTACATAACCAGCTCCATAAGCTGTCTTTAAAAATTTCTAAAATGTCAGACTTTAGAGCAGATATTTATCCTCTACATGTACATAAAAGCCCAGTTCTGCCTCTACTGAATACCTTAGATTTACAATGGCTTTGTTGGAATGTACAAGAAATACAGGACTGGATAACAGAAATGTGGATATTTTATTAGCTATAGTAATGAAATTGTACACTGACACAAGTATTTGTCAAGCTTTATGTCATAGAGAAATCTAGTTTCAGTTTTAAAGCAAACGATTGCATATTCTGAAATGAGAGCACCCTGAATTAGTCATTTCCATTAAAACTATGAAGTAGAATTGCCTAGCAACCAAGAAAATTAATTCAGAGATTAAAATAAAACACTGTGACACTGACAGAGCAACTGCTATTCTATCCCAACAATCATAAAGACACTTAGGAAAAAGGCTAGTGTTTCCTTAATTTTTCTTCACAAAGGAAAAACAAACAATTTCATAAAATGAGTCATAATGGACAAAGAATAAAAACAGTCAAAGCAATTGCATAAAGCACATGCAAATAATTGCTCTCTTTTTATATAACATTAAACAGAAAAATATAGAAAGCTTTTTTCATATTCCAACAAAGGTGAACAAATTGCTGTGGAGGTTCCTAACATGCTTTCCCACTTACAAAGAGCAAATTTGTTTCATTACATTCATTCCATGCAAGAATTTTATATTTTAGTACTTACTAGCTTAATTTATTACAGAATTTATGACCATGCCTACCTGAAAAAACTCTGCAGCATTATTACCCACTACTACCCCTAGTCAAATTATTCCTCATCATGCTTCTTTAGGGAAGCTTTTAAATTATACAGTTTATCACATGGAGGTTGTTATGGAAAAAAAATGTAACTATTAAGGACAGTAAGGATGGCTGCAATAATTTAGTTTAATGACTGCTGCTCTTATATTGCTTGTTACATCTGGGGCATTGTGTAATTCATTGTCCCTGAAGGACTACAAAAAGCCTAGTAAAATTATCCTTTTAAAAATAAACCAGCCACATTCTGTAGCAACATTGAAGTCTATCACTTTGTCAGGATATTAGATTAGATAAATGATTACAGATCCACGATTCCTGAGTGGCAGTACTTTCAGACCTCTAGTAGTAGACAGTCTATCTTTCCAACCTGAGGTACAGTTTGTATGCATTCAAAAAAAGATCAGGAATTATGTGGGCAAGAAGAACCAAAGGAGAAAAATGAGATCCCAGAGGATATCACAAGATTTAGCAACTGTGGTAGCTACATCAAATCTAGTTGAGTCAACATTAAAAGATAATAATAAAAACCATAAAACAATATGAGAAATAAATCAAGACAGACAAGTAGGAACAACCATGCATTAGAAGGTAAATCCCCAGGCATGGACATAACCGTGCTTTTCTATTGGGAAAGAAAAGTATATTTCAACCCTTTAGCTGTGTATAACATTCACAAAACACACCCACAGCTAGCTACAGGTACTTTAAAGTCTTGAAATCTGCATATTCCAATCACATTCAAGAAAGGCAGAGGTGCCTGAACTGGATTTTAGAAGTTAAGGCTGTCAATAAAGTACATGTTTGCAACTTCTAGAAGGGGATATGACAGGTAATAATGGAATGATATTTGCTGGAAGCACAGGCAATACAGGTATGGACATGTGTAACAGCTCAAAATGAAGAAAATATTAACAGCAAAAGTCCCCATATGCAAACACATCCATAAAGCTGATAAAAGACCCCAAATGTTCATAACAGGTTCCCCTGTGTCTTAAATATTTGATGACTGTACCAGATGGGGAGGGGAGAAAAAAAAATCTTGTCTGAACCATTAGCATAAACACAGCTGACCTAAAAGACCTACTCACCACTGGGTTATAATTACTCTGGTGTTTTCACTGGTGAACAATGTTCATAAATCTAGAATAATTTTGAAAGATGACATCTTTGAGAAATGGTAGCCTGCATATGCTGTTGAACAGCTGAAATAAATTTACTTTTTTATTTTCTGGTCTTTGTGCCACATGCCATGGGTGTGGTTGTAGTATACATATTTTATTAAACTCTTAGGATAGTCACAGCAATAAGCACCTTTTTGATTAATTTTATCTGACAGAATAGTACTATAAAACTGGAAGATACTCCTGCAAACTCTACACACAGCTGACAATAGTATATTTTTTCCCCTTTAAGATTTTAAACAGCACAGTTTATATGGCAAAAATCTCAGAAACAAATGCCTTTTCTTTGTTCACACTAGACATTGTCAGAGCTCAGAGCCTTGTAGTAACAGAAAGCCTTGTAATAGACCCTCAATTCAGAAGGATTTATCAAATATCTACCCAACACGCTTCTTCAGACCTGCATTAAAAGACCCAAAGTCTCATCTATAGTTCATTACAAGAGGACAGTGAGAAGGATAATACCGGTGTTAGTCCTTGCACTAGCAGCAGGAATTTAATGAAATTAAACTCCCAGATAATCTTAGAAAGCAGACCATGAACATGTTGCAGAGAAAAGGTAAAAAGAAGGTCACTAGTACCCTGCCTTGGGGAGAATTCCATCTGCACAGTAAATTTGATGATCAGCTTGGCTTAAGCATGTGAACAAGACATACTCGCAAAATATTTCAATACTACTAGAAGGTCCCGTATACCCTGGTCTGAGTGAATCCAAATTCTAGTAATTCAAAGGAAAAACCCAGAGAAAACCCCTTGGAAATTAAAACAGCCAAGAAGAAAAGAATTTCTTGGAACCTGCAGACAGCCACAGGAGACCTCAAAGCATATTAATGTACTGTAATACCATGCAAAACAAACAAAAACAACCCAGCTGATAAACAAACTCCATTCAACTTTCCTTCCAGTCTCCTCTCAGACCCTATTAAATTGCACCATCATACCCTCTCACAGATTTCCTGCCAAAAACCTGACAGCTACATGCAAATTACTCCATGACATTGTTAGGTCTTAATCTTAAAGACTGTGCATGTGCTTCCTTTTTGTTTATGTGAATAATTGGTATAAACCCAATGGGATTACTCACAGTGCATGACATCATATATGTACATATAAGTCTTTGCAGGATCAAAGCCTTGGTCATTGATTTCCCAGATTTTGAAGTTACTTATGTCTATAATTTTAGAAGCATTCTATTACTCTAAAATCAAGGGCAATATATGCATTTACAAGCAAATCCTACTCATTTCTACAACATTGGTGGGTAGTGTGAATGAAAGTGGTCCTTAATACTCTACTAGGACTATGAATTTTCCAACAAAAAGGAAGTATTATGCAGCAAATATAGTCAAGACTAAATAGAAGAAAAGTTTTATGGCTTAGAGTAGATCTCAAGCTAATTATGAACACTTGGAAAACAAGATATTGTTTTGTTTCCATACAGTTCAGCCATCTAGTTAAGTAACATGGCACTAAGGTGCTTTTGAATAGCATGAGAACCACAAAGAGAATCTGCAGGTGTTTATAAGGAACTGCAACCTACTACTAAGAAGAAAGGCAGAGCAGAAAGCATGGTTATGCTTATTTATGTTAAAAGTGCTTGTTGATCAGAAGTAGTGGTCAGCCTCTCAGTAAGAAATTAGAAGGCTAAGAACGTCTCTGAAGTCAATTGTACTGCTATATTGAAGCATTACAACAAATAGGAAAAGCATTTTATATATCTAATACTCAGACTATTTCATGAGAAAGAAAATAACTGTATTTGTGTCACTCAGCTAAAAATTTAAGTTCCTTTTCTATATAGGAGTGGTTTATCAACAAGTCATGAACAAAGGCAAACCACGTTAAGTGGGAAGCATTTCACACGAAAGCTACTCAGTTTAAAAATCAATAATACAACATTCAATAATATAATTGAATACCTTTATGAACAACACAGTGGCCCGTAATCAATGGTCCCTTTCTTAAGGCAATTTTAGACATTTTCTTTCATCCTCAGTTATGCATATTGAGTTACTATTTACAATGACTTAGCAACCTACTACCCCCATAAGTTCAAGTCGATGCTCTTTACTGTTATATAATCTTTATGACAAACACTATCCTTTAAAAGTTTATAAGTTCTTTTGCACCATATGCAGAATTCAAGTAAACCCTGAAATATGGGAGGCTTACTAATCTCTGCAGTGTACTTCTATAAGCTAACAAAGAGACTGTCTGCAAGTTTCTCTGGGGCTTTATATGCTACCACATTATCTAGAGTCTGGCCATTTTTTTTTTCCAAAAGATATCAGAAAGAAAACCACCCAAAACTGCAAAAGTTTACTAATGTGAAATGTTAAAGAAAAGTCTTAAGACCTAGGACTTTTTTACTGATAGAAAAGGAACATCAGAACTAGCAACAGTGCTAACTTTTCCATAGCCTTCCACCTCTAGTGCAGACCTGGAGGATTCACCCAGAGCAGTCTGCACAATGTCTTGCCCACCAGAGTCCGGATTCTTCTTGTCATACTAGAGAAACTTCACAGCATCTACTCCTGCCTGCAGAGTCTAGCCTGTCAGTATTAGGAAGTCCCAAAGCATTAAAGGTACTGTTAGTAACTTGCAATATATCAGAGCAGAAGATCTTTTGAAGGTTGAGGGTTGTTTGAAGCAAGGTGTGCAACAGAAGGGTAAAAGAGATAGCGAGCAAACAATTTGGCAGATGAAAGTAGAACATGACAGGATGTATGTATGGGCTTTCTTCTGGAGACGTGAGGAACAGAACTCTGTGACATTCAAGCATAGGGATGAGTGCCTGGCTTGGATAGGTTTCCTCATCTACCCCTGGAGATACCAATCAAAACCATGACACCAGAAGCTGAGGGTCTACTCATGTATAGATATGCAAGCCTATGTTCTTAGCTATGGCCAAATTTTTTCTCAGTTGAGAGCTGCAAAGAGACACCCCAAACTCTTCCCATGGTTGTTTTCTAAAGGCTTTTAAATTGATTCAAAATTATACCAGCTGCTCACTATTGCATACAGCTTAATAGAATAAGAGAAGATTTCGTGGGAAATCAGGGGGTGGCAGGCTTTGATGAATTACATAAAGAAAGCTAAGCTGATTCACCAGGAGTAGAGGGAGACACTATGCTGTGGAGCCTCCCACACTGGCTACATCACCTTGCTAGGCAAGGGTACACAGTACCAGCTTCCTTCACCTGAGAAACTAGGCCAACAGGTCAACTGTGATAACTTTTTCCATGAACGTGAAGTGACATACTTTCCTCTTCCAACTAAGAGAATATTTCCTATATCTCATTGCTTTAAGATAAAGCCAAACTTGCTCTCCCTCCTTCGTTCACCTATGCATAATTTCAGAATAGTTAGAAACAGTTAGAAACTGCCCACAGTTACAATATTACCATAGTAACGTTACCATAGTAATATTACAATATTACCATAGTAGCCGTGAACATAGCATGGATGCTGTTTTACTTGTGGGAAAAAATGTGTTTAAGTTACATGTTCACTATTTTTATATGGTAATCTGAATTTATGTTCTAGTAACTTTTTATGTAAAACTTTGCAAATGCTCTATTTACCAACATCAATCTGCAAATATCAATCTAGTACTACTCTGTTCAGATGACTTGTGTTTTGGTTGGGTTTTTTAAGTTTAAAATTACTGAACTTTATATCAGTATGTCAACACCATAAGAGATTTTAATTTTTTTTCTTGAGAAAATAAAATGTAAAGATTTAGAAGTAATTTAAAAACACTCTACCTTAAAACATACATTTTATTTATAAAGAAACTCCTAACATTTCCATCAAGGCCCTCTATAGGTCTTGTCTGAAAGACCAAACGTTAGTATCTTTCATTCTTTCAACTCCAGTATTGTCTTCCTCTACTTCCATATCAATTTTAAGCTTCTGAACCTCTCCAAAAGTCTTCCAAGTTATATTGCTTATTGCTTTCTTCTTTTCATCATACTACCTCTCTTCAACCTTTATCAGCACAATCATGTCTACTTTTTTGCCTATTGTGTCTTACTGCAAAGCAATCTCTGCTTAATCACTTTGCTATGCTACTATACTCTTCCTTCAAATTCCTCCTTACTGCCCAATTTTACCTATATAAAATCATCCTGTGGCAGACTGCGAAGTAGGATGTGACCAGCTATAACTTAATTAATAAACATGCAGCACTTGTCATCTTATATTACATGTTCCCAGAAGAAATTTAAAAAATGCTGTAGAATTTCATTTCCATACCTTCTAGATGCTAAAAGAAAGTGCTTCCACAGAAAATTAAGCAGGACAGTAGTCAGAAAGAGATACTTTTTTTTTTTTTTTTTTTTTTAGGAAGAGGAAGAAAACCAAAACACACTCAGGGTACAAATGGGAAGATACTGACAAGTAAGGAATGCTTACTGGAACTGCAAATATTTTACTTTACTTTTATTTACACTTCAGCAGTAGCACCTTCCTGCAAAGCTCACATACCAAAACTGCAGCAAATGCACCTTTTGCTGAAGTCTAGTTTTATAGCAGAACTGCAGCAAATGCACTGCTCCCATCACACCAATATTAAAAAGACAGATTTTTTGTTAAAATTGATACTAAATTTATTGTGATATTTTATTTGCTCTACAGTTGTATTGTTTTCATTACTGGGAAAAAAACATGAAACTTTCACTACATGAACCAAATAAAAATTTTTCCGATACTGTTCAAGTGCAAATATCAGGGGTATTATAAATTTAAAAAGAGTAATCCTTGCACTTAGTAGTAGTTGGTGATATTTTAGTAACTGTTATTTGGAATAATGTTGTCCCAGATGGCCACAGTATAAATTTTGGGAGGACTACTGAAGTTCTACATGATGACTAGTAAGGAGATTAAAATATTAGAGGGGGGAAATTCAGGCTTCTTGAGACTAGTGTGTTGTAGTATAAGAGCTGGTATGGACAAGCTAACAGAATACTTGTCCTGGTTCCAGCTGGGATAGAGTTAATTGTCTTCCTAGTAGTTGGTATAGCGTTATGGTTTGGGCTCAGTACAAGAAGAACATTGATAACACTCTGATGTTTTCAGTTGTTGCTAAGTAATGTTTACACTAAGTCAAGGATTTTTCAGCTTCTCATGCCCCACCAGCAAGAAGGCTGGAGGGGCACAAGAAGTTGCCACAGGACACAGCCAGGGCAGCTGACCCAAACTGGCCAACGAGCTATTTATTCCATACCATGGGTCGTCATGCCCAGTATAGAAACTGGGGGGAGTTGGCCTGAGGGGATCACTGCTCGGGGACTAACTGAGCATCGGTCAGTGAGTGGTGAGCAATTGCACTGTGCATCACTTGTATATTCTAATCCTTTTATTATTACTATTGTCATTTTATTAGTGTTATCACTATTAGCTGCTTCTTTTCTTTTCTATTAAACCATTCTTATCTCAACCTCTGAGTTTTACTTCTTTTCTCAATTTTCTCTCACATCCCCTGGGGGAGGGGGTGAGTGAGTGAGTGGCTGCATAGTACTTACTTGATGGCTGGGGTTAGACCATGACAATACTTAAGCTATTTTTTGTGTCAGTGGCCTTCCTTCATAAGGCCCTAGAGCGTACCTGTACAAAAAATCACAGTTCTGATAGTTAATCCCTATTTGGTGTTTATCTTTGACCCTCACAATTTTGATGCTCCGAGTTTGATCTCTCTGCAGCTGAGGAAGTTGCAAGACTTATTTGTCATTTCTTACTTGCTGGAACTGAAGTCTCTGTAATTCCCCACCCCACCTTCCAAGCAAAAGATTTGTGACAACACATCAGTGTGGGACTTGCTGGCCTGTCTCAGAAATCAGTCGTCTGATAAGATATCAGCAGGAAGAATGCATTTCGGTTGCATAAATTGGCTGAAAATTCTTCTGAAATAGAATTGTCAAGTGGACTATTAACTGACAAAATGTTTGATATAAGGTCAATATTCACCTTTGACTTTTTTACATTCTGATTTTCAATGGTCATTAGGTGTTTATGTCCTTCATGGTTTTTATAAAATCATACACAGTGTCTGAAGCAGAATAGCCAAAAAATGTGTATTTTTTTTCTTATTTTCTACTTAATCCTCCATATAAAACTGTTAGGAGGAAAGAGCATATTCTCACCTGTTTATATATGGAGAATTAACTGTTCAAAACTATTTTATCAAGAAAGCAAACATTGTCATTATGTGAGGCCAGTGGCATTCCATCCATTCTTCCATCTTGAATTTTAGTGCAGTGGCAGGTAATTCAAACAGGTTAAAAATCACATTGCTAAAATTGTTTAAGGTGCTTATTAGAAATGAATGCATAGTCACAATACAAAATGAATCATTTTTAGATTAAATATATCTAATATCTCGATTTTTCTCTATAAGGAGCAGAAGCACTACGCTGAATCAAATTTATTTTTGCTATATCTGCAATATTGTTTTGTCAGTACTAAATGCTTACTTTTTCAGTGTAATTAGAAACCCAAAATACCCCTTTTCCCCCAAAGTGAGACTTTACTTTCACAGACTGTAGAAAAACCTTTTTATGAATTTATATTGCTATTTTGATACAGTATTTTTTCAAGAATTAGTATAGTCATTTTAAATATATTCAACACTTTTTTCCTAAGCATTTACATCTCTTATTTATGAAATATCTTATTTTTAAAATATCTTATTTATGAAATTGACATACAAGTGTCAAAGTTACCATGAAGACTTAAATTCTCACACACTGAATTGAGGATTCCATCTGCCTTAGGGCAGCTGGAATACTTTTTGCCCTGTAAGAATATATATGAGTATAATTAGGTCTGATTAATGCTGGATTTTCATGCCTATGACTAGTACAATGTTAAGCCTGTAAGAAATACAAAGTTTTCTACTATTAACAGAGACATTTCAATGTTAAAGATTAAGTAAGCAAGCAAGACTAAATTTGTTTACATCATTATCTGTCAGTAAAAGCCTAAGGTATTGGATAATAACATATATTCAAATTACAGCTCTGGAACTCACTTCTCCTAATGTAAGAATATTAAGTAAGGTAGTCTGTAGTTACTACACAAAGGAGAATAACTCTTACAATATTAGAACAATTAACTTCAAATTCATATTGAATGTTATTGCATTTTTCTTTAATAAACCTTATTGATTAACTACTAAGGAGTATTAAGCAGGAAATATAGTGAGATACTTTATCAGATGCTAAAATTTACTTCCATATTTAACACTGATTAAGAAGGAAAATTATGAACTCTGTTCATGACTTTGTGATTTTCAAGTGAGTGAGTGTTTAATCTGACACTTACTACACACACACACACTTTTAAAAACAGGCAAGAAAAAATGTGATGAAAGTTAAGACCATTCTACTTTAAAGGAACTTGTAAAAATCCAATCTGAACACAAGTTTGGGCACTAATATTATATTCCCAAAGGAAACAGAGATTGACCTCTGCTCACCATGTTTTCTTTAAAAATCAAGCATTGCAAATCCACATTTTGAATGACAAATATCAGCTGGCAAGTGTCTGCTACTTCCTACTTATAAGGCCAAATTTAAAAACTGTTTCGACATTACTCACAAAACTGATTGTACACTGGGGGTCCTATAAGACTAGAGAGAATACTAAAAACATTATTAGATCTAACTGAAGATGCAAGCGTGGCTCACACTTAGTGTGGCACTTATATTAAAGAACAGAAAATAACTCCTTGGCTTACAAGTATAGTCACCCAACAAGATCAAAGTGCAAAATATTGAGATTTGCTCATTTTTATTTTAACCAACTTTCTAACAATATTCAAATGAGAAACCGGACAACTGTTCTCTTTTAGAGGTAAATAAAAAGATTTAGAAGACTAACTTGCAAAGGATGCCAGCAGTGTTTTGACTATTTGGCTCTTGGTTTATTTCTTAATATGAAATAAAAATCATCACTTTCATCTAGTCTATAATAACCTACTAACTCAGAGTCTGCCATTTTCCAAAAAAGCACTGAAGTAAGAGGAAGCAATTCAGCCTCTCATGGCTGAAGAAGCAGAGGCTGCATGTACATATTACTGATAGCATCCTAGACTCCTTATGACTTTCTTCTAAAACCCTGCTTTAAAGCTCTTCTTTACTGGCATGCTGTGGAACAAACAAAAAAGCTTTGATAAAAGGCTACAGATCCACTTAAATCACTAATGCAGACCAAATACTAACTCATTATTTATTTTCCGGTATTCAACCATTTCTTGTCACAATAATTATTTTTTTTTTCTTGCTATCCTACCAGTGTACCCTTATGTATGTTTGTTAGGTAAACTACAGCCAAGAGAGCTTAAATAAAATTAGCTCTTCCTCCTGTTTGCTGCTGTACAAACACAGATGTTCCATCCATTCCCAAAAGTTTATTTTATAAAGGAATTCAAACTACTAAATGAAGTTGTGGATGAATCATAAAAAAGGCACATTTATCTTCAATTTAGTGCAAGTGGTATGTCTTGCTGTACTAAAGAATGTTTCTTTTTTCTGAAATAGATATCTGACGAGAATAATCCTAAACTCCACTGTACCAAGTCCCACACAAGCAAAAAATTACAGCATCTGCCCTCTGAAAAGTTTTCTGTTGGGACAAATGACTTTGGTTGGGAACATCATTGCAATCTTAATGCTTTCACAGAGGGAAAACCTGTTCTGCAGGAACTGGACCAATATCTTCTTCCACATAGCAGAGTTAACAGTTTGACGTCATTGTCTTTCAAACAGTGGCTGTTGAGACCTACCACTGACACATGCAAATTTATGCATGAGGTTTTCAAAATTAGCATGCATCCCTAAAGACATCAGTGAAACTTATGCTTCTAAGTGGAGCTGATCATTTTTGAAAAATGAAGCAGTCAAATAAATTACAGGCTTTAGTTATCATGGGTTTTCCAGACAGCAAATTTGCAATCAAAGCTCTTAGTATGTTACAGTTCTAGGCATGTAGCATAATGTCAGTATTATGGAAATTGTGAACAAGTCAATATTTCTGAGATGTTATGACTTTTGACTTTGTTAGAATGTATTTTAGTGTTCACATGTAGCTTACATTTCAGCCAGACTTTTTACATACTTTCAGTTCTTGGACAGCTACAGACAGCTGTGTAGCAAAAACCATGGAAACGTCCTCCCCAACCTGGACTGGCTTGCAACTTAGGAAACATGCCATGAAGGAAAAAAGTGTGTGTGGGGGGAAACCAAGTCTTCTAATACTTTAAAACAGAAAATGAATGAATACAAATTATTCTTGGATTCAATTTTTACAGCTTTACGTGTGAAAACTGCTGGACAACAGCATTATCTCAACAGACCATATTAAGGGTACTGATAAGAAGAAACCACACTTTCTCAAAGCCAATAGAAAGAAGGGAGGAGGGGGGGCAGACAATGTCCTTTGAACTGTATAGTTTCTAGTAATTCATTTCTTTCAGAAAACAGATGTACTATATTTCCCTGCTGACAATTTTTCAAGATAGAGCCATAAAAAAATCACAAGTGTTAAACACGAGAATGCACAGAGACTGTGTAAGGCAGAAGGTCATTATTTGGAACCACTATAGTAAGAATTATGTTTGCAGTTATCAATATCTTATTGCATAAAATTCTTTAAAATAACAGGACTTCCAAATTTGCAAGCCTTTTATCAGAGCTATCTTTATCGTATTTATGAAATGCATCAACATGAAACTATTCACTTCCATCATGGCTGCTAGCAAGACGTAATGCTGTTCAGTGGGAGGTTCAAAGCATCTGCTGTGAAGAGCACAGGAGTGGATAAGCAGTGACAATTTATACTCCCATTGATTTTGTAGAAAGCAGAGGAGAAAAAAAGAAAGAAACAGTTCCACTCAAGATGGTAGGAGGTCAAAAAATATAATATATGAATTACAATTAAAGTTGCTGGAACACTACAGTTAAAAAACTAGTCCAGATGACCTGGAACTATACTATAGATATCAATTAAACACATAATAGATAAATCACACTAAATGAAAGCAAAAAAAAAAATCCCAGGAACTATGAAAGAGAAGTATCAAGTCATACTAAAAACACTCAGTATTTTTCAAGTGCAAAGCTTAAAAAGATCCATGATTTCATAGTCATCCCTATACTTCGCTATAATTCCAATATCTGCATTCAAGCACCCCCAGAAATTCAAAAATTAACATTTTTTTTCTTCCACCCCCGAATTGCAAATTTTCTTCAAACTCTAAATACATTTCAAAAGTTGCCATAATCTGAAGTGGGAACACGACAGGTTGACATGACAGGTTCACAGGTATGGTCACAGCAACTAAGCAGCATCACCTTCCACACCAGTAAGGAAAAATACATATAATTTGCGAGCTCATAACATTCTCCTGTCACTGTCTGTGATGACAGCTGCATACAACTAAAGGGAAAAAAGGCTGAACACATGGCATTGTAAATGGGGGGTGGGGGGTAAGTAGTGTTAGCTGTTGTAATCACACTATTAATCACACTATTTTGAGTGGCTGTTGGTCACCCAACTGCTTATCATATGAAGAATGAGGACACAATTTATCAATAACAACATGTTCTTTTAATATACAAAATGATTCACTTTTTTCTGATTTTTTTTTTCTCTCTAATAAGAATTTAGGGATTTTGAATTTCGCACTGATTCTTCAGGCAATATCATTCAGTAACAGTGAAGCATTTTGATTCAGTGGTCAAACAGTTCAATTCACTTGTTTTTGAAAGGAAAAATTGTATTTTAGACATTAAAAAAGCATGTCTTCAATTTCTAAATGTAAAACACACTAAATAACTTGAGCCATATTTTTTTTTATGATTTTACCTTCAGGGAAAACAAAACAAAATAAAGAAAACCCTGAACTGTCTTGTACTTTCCCATTATTTCTGCCATGTGCAAATAATAAAATTCAGCTGAAGAAACTGCTGAAATCACCAACCAGATACTAATCTATTGATCTATAAATGTAAGTATGTGTACATACAGAGTGGGCATATATATTGTCCTTTAGTCTTCTCATGACTATCTCCTGTGCATGTAGATCATGTCAAGACCATAAACAATTCAAAGCTGCATTCTGTCTAAATGGGTCACTTATAATGAGAAAGCATGACATTTACATGTAGAAAGCAGACTGATCAGAGAGCAGAAAAACAAAGTATGGCATCAGCACAGAAAAATATGCCTTTATAGGCAATTTATATTAAATGATTTGGCGAGTTCCTAAATCCTCCTCAAAAATGGAAATGAAGTAAAAATAAATGCAAAATGAAAAGTATACATGACTTAACATGGTAAATATTCACTAGGATCACCCTTTGTGCTTGCAGTAAACTAAAATGGAAAAAGCTTGGTTCCTTTCACTACTGTAATGTTGCTTGTACAGAATAACACATAAGTGAAATAACTAAAACCACTGTATTTCTCAGAGACTCACAAATTAATAAACAGTCTTCAATAATTTTAAATTGCACCTTTAAGTGCAAACACATCCCATAACATTCAGTTATTTTCAACTTGACAAGAAACAGTGGAACGGAAATGCTCTGAACATGCTGCGTACATCTTGCTAAAGCAATTTCAGCTGCAATGTGCAAAATGAATTTCAGCAAAATGCAAATCTGTACAATGCAAATATTAGAACTATAGCAAGGCTGCTTCAACACATTTCAAAACAAAAGTGGAAAAACAGCAGAGGGAAATTTCAATACTGCCTAAATATATACAAAATATAGCCCACGTCTTTGTTCAGTCTGGACTCTCATTCAAGGTGTAAATACTGGTTACATTGTTAGATATCCAACTGCAATGGGCTCCAAATATTGTGTGAGTAGCTCTCTCATAGTTCACACTAGACTCCCTTGACCCAGCTAGACAAGCGTGAAAACATGAAATAAATGAAGGTTAACAAAGACTGGTTAGGGAAGCAGGCTGCATTAAATGCTTGCAATTTTATTAGTATAGATGCAAAATTTGCTATTCAGATTCTTTTAATATTAGATATCAAATGACAGTCACTATATTAATGCTAGGTGCTATTGCAGAGAGACGAATTAAGTAAATGGTATTAAAAAAATAAATCTTTCCCCATCTGTCACATAAGGATATTCACTAACCTTACAGCATTCTGCTAAAGCAAATAAGGAACTGCAAAATAATTATCCCCTTGCAAAGAGAAAGCAATTTTATCACAATACCTTTCTGTGTTTGTCCCTCTTCCATATTCTCTTCCATGGCTACCTTTCTTCACTAGAAACAGCTACAGAGAATTAATCAAAAGCTTCAGTCAGATGTAGGAAAAAGTGTGGATTTTTTTTTCCCTGGGAAGCTCCAACAGCAGAGGCTTAGGCAAGTCCTCAGAGCTTAGCTAAGGCTCCCTCACTCTCCTTGTTTGCTTGGAGACAGGCTGTCAAGTGTAATTTCATTCAAATTACTCTTCCGTGAAGATTATCAATTTTTCTTCTCAAAGCTGCCCATTGTGTACCACTGTAAGCAGGTATTCAAATGAACAGTCTGTGAATTTTGGGGGGAAATTTGGTCTGAGCCTTTATGGCAATGACACCAATTTATAAGCCTCACTTTGCATATAAAATGGAGAAAAGAAATTGAGGTTTGTATTGAAATCTGTGTTTTAAATTGGAAACAGGCTGTACTGAAAACAGATGGAGGGGTGTCCTCCTAATGGGAAGCAGACCACCAACCCATAAGTCCCCCTATTTGCTACTGAAGTGGGAAAGCCCAGATGCCTGTGGGTTCTTTATGCTGTAT
>JANZLQ010000056.1:39853-58049 GCA_026212715.1 Elanus axillaris | reverse complement strand
CCTTCTCATATATCTGTATCATCTGGATCTAACAACAAATATACACTATTACCCTTATAATATTCTAGAAAACATCTTTATAACAGTACCATTTTGTATGCAACTGTGTGTTTATACACACATACAAGCACAATTTAATAGATCACATTAATTGCTGAAAAATATATGCACCCTATACATTCTCCATCAGTGTCACATTAAACAGGACTTTAGGGGCAGTTTGGACATTTAAAACAGTATTTGCATCAATTCTTTTTCTGATTGCTAATATCCAAAATTAGGTGTACACTTCAAAAACCTATTAAAAAACCCGGAACTTCTTAAAATGGTGAAGCACCACATATGGGTATGCACGTGAGGATGCACATACAAACACACATACTGTTATGAATTTATTCAGGAAAAGTATAGGTTAAATACACTGTGAGGGCACCTACTCATTTGGGGAGCTCTGCAGTCTGATTTGGAATGCAAATTGGACACTGCAGTCTAGCAATAAATTAGCATTTTTGTACCTTATTCTACAGAGTAATGTAACATCATTTTAAAATGTTACATTATTTTCATTATTTCAACATAGGTGCAATTAGAACACAAGTCCAATTTTTCTTTACAGTTTTCACTTCTCATTCTTCTAGGGAAAAATGACTAAAACCTACCCCAAAATAAAAAATACTATGGCTGAAAATCCATAATTACATATAAATGATAAATAGCTTATCCATTTACTTTATGCTATCTACATAGATTGACCTAGTGCTGCCTTCTAAATCACAAAAAAAGGCGAAGTTGGTTTTTTTGGTTGGTTGGGTTTGGGTGGCTTTTTAGGGGTTTTTTTTTAATGCTGTTTGTATATAGATCTTTTCAAATCTGGTTCATACCAGAATAATTTTAATATATGAAGTTAAATTTATATATATGATTAAATAACTGAATGCATGTTTATTGAGTTATCCAATGCATTTCCTACCCCTTTATTCCTTTTTAATTCACCTTTCTAGGCCTTTGTTTTCTGGAATAATCGAAGAACAATGATCAGATATTTTAGTTCTTAGATCTAATTGGTCATTTCAAAATCAACACACTGAGACTGCCTATACACATGGAAGTTCTGTGACATCATAACATCTAAGTGTCTTCCATCTTTCTAGGAATTATTCCTTCAGTCAGATGCGTATTTCCTTTAAACAGAAGATCTCCTGTCTAAGTCTCCTCTGCTATACTTTCTTTTCAAAGTATTTCTTATATAAGCATTAATAAATCTTCATATTTAAAAAGGTGTCTGGCAAATATTTTACTTGCTTTTAAGCTTTGTTTCTTGATAGCACCAGATATTTAAGATGACCCACCTCTTTAACCTTTGTTTGCAACACAGGAATCTATAGCTTGCTTATGAAACCAAATGACCTTGTTCCTTGAAACAATCATACAAACTTTGTTTCAGATATAAAAAACATTCCCCCCCCCCAAAAAAAAAGGCTGGAAAGTGATAAGTGGGAGAGGATACAGTAAAGACTGTACAATCATGAGTGACATAGAAAAGGTGAATAATAAACAACTTGTTCAATAAAGGGAGACGGCTGTGAAGGAAGTAGGCTCAGAGGAAAACAGAGTACACAATATGTAGTTAAACTGTGAAACTTGTAGTCTTGTAGAGAGGAAAACCAAAAAAAAGAGCAAGGAGAATCTGAATCACAAAGATTCATGGCTATGAAGATACACCTTTGGATCAGGAGATCCCTGAGCTGCAAATTATTGGGGAGTAGAGGAATATTTTGTAAAAAAGTTTTATCTTTCTCTTATACTACTTCCAAGACAGTCTGCTTTTGGACTCAAATATATGAGATGCTGGGCTGAGTGAATCCCTGATCTAGTCCCTAATATGGTCATTTTCACATCAGATTCACACACACCTTAATGTTAGTGATAGGATTTTTAACTTCTTAAAAAGCCTATACTCATATGTCAGAGGTTAAGATGAAATCACAGTAACTGGTGAAGCAAAGTATAGCATTGCCAAACAATGGCTTTGAGCCTTCCCCACACTTCTTGGCAATAATCTATTTTTATGCATAGATATTATTGCTATAAAGGTACTAACAGCTCCTTCTGTTAAACATCAACTCCTCCAAACTACACAAATGTCAAAGCTCCTTCTTAAGAGGACTCTGATTAGTTTCAGGTGCTCTTAACTGGCCAGCCATTCACAGTTTGTGGGGGAGTGTGTGTGAGAGAGAGAATGTGAAAGAGATTTTGTCAGCTTCCTTCATATTTAGCTGCATTTCATTAATATATTAATGTTGAAACAGAAATCTGCCTCCTAGATGTTTCTTTAAAAACTGTTCCAAGGACCTTTCAAGATTAAATTATGAATAGGTATTAATCCTAAAATCAAACAACAGAAAAGCTCTGCCAGTGTTAAGTGTCTGCAAGAGTAACAAACAAAACCAGAAAATGCCAACTTTATATGATTATCTAAGCAGCAACCACAGAAGCTTGCTTTCTTCATCATACTGTGAAACATGTTAACCCCCAGTGATATACAAGCTACTTTAAAGCCATGCCCAGAAACTACCCAAGCTGCTAACCTACTCTTTCTGGCCACACTTCTGGCACAGAAGGAAACTATTTTAGTAGGAACTACACACGACTGTCTAAAATTGTGAGATGAGGTTATTGGTGCAAGTGATCATTGGACAAACATGCCAGTTGTAAATGGCAAGGCAAGACAGAACATCCAACTGTATAATGAGGCTAAATAAACAGTTAATCAAGGGAATAATTGGAAGCTGATGACATTAACAGATCCCCTGGTATCCATTATGATATTATGAAATGTAGTTGAGCACTTACAGCTTTAAACAGCATGACAAGACGCCTGACTTTTACTCCCAATTTTGTATGGCTTTCAAATCAGTTTACCACTCCATCCTTCAATCCTATTGATTTTCAACTACATAATAATGATGTTGTGGTGCAATGATGTCTTGATCAACACATGAAAACATAATTTAAAAGCACAATGTTATTTATGTTACTCATACTACTACCTCAATAACTGAGCAAGAAAAATCAAAAGCCAGCTCAAACTACCTCAGCTATGTTGCAACACTTTGCCTATGACTGCATGAACAAGTTGTGATGGGTTTGGGAAGTGAAGCAATACCCGTTCTTTGAGTTTCAGGGTAATTCACTTTAGACTAATGCAAGTCAGGTCCCATGGACTGACTGCCCTTTAGGTGTTAGGGTGGTGTAAGGCGCACTCCTGGAAAGCATGTTCTGGTTTCATTATATGAAAGACAATTTATGTTTTTCAAGAATATTCAATGATGCAAACCAAAATACAGCAGGTGGGGAAAACTGGGACATTCACTTTAAAAGCTCACTCCTGAACTCACCAAAACACTAATGTAGATGCACATGTAGTAATTATTTTATGAAAATTAGGCAGCCAATTTTGGAAATCTGTGAAAGGCTCACAGAAAAATTAAAATTGGGTGATTGAATTTGATATTTAGAGTCCTCCACAATTAATATTATATTTTATATTTGAAACAGAAATATAACTATAAAATTATGGTACAAGGTATTTCGTCTTTGGAATGTACCAACAGAGTAAGGTTACAGGAAGCACTGACAAGCTTTAAGACTTCCAAAATTTATCTAATTGCCGGTTCCAAGATGTGAAGCTGTAAATAAGAAATACACAAGATACTTATCAAAATAAACAAACAGCACATGGTCCACCCCAGAGTTTAACTCATGCCAGACACTCACATGACTTTCCAGGGAAAGGAGAAATGCTTAATGACATGAAAAATAGGATGGACAGATGGAAGGAAGGAAGGAAGGAAATTACATTCTTCTAGAGGGACAAAGTACCAGTTTAAAACAGGCAGTTATCAAAGAAATAGCAGGACAGTCACATAACCTAAAGACATTTCAGAACAGGCCTTCACCCAATACAAGTCTATTATTACTTAAAAGAAATATATACATTCTGACCAATAATATCAATCATTGTTTGCTAAACTGAGGAAAAAAGGAGTGATATACAAACACAGAAATCTAAAAAAAGAGGTTTGAGAGGTTATTATAATCCTATTTGTGCTCAAGTCTGGATGTTACATTTGACAGAGTGGACATCCTTTCTTTAATGACCTTAATTTATTCTCATTTGTTTCTACATCCTTCTATAATGTAACATTTCTAGCAACAGGGATTTTATTGAAGATCAGAGTGTAAAGGGGACCTCCTTGCATATAGCCCCATTATATTCTATACTAATAACCATATTGTGGTTTAACCCCAGCCAGCAAGTAAGCACTATGCAGCCACTCACTCAATTACCCCCTCCCACCAATGGGATGGGGGAGAAAATCGGGAAAAGAAGTAAAACTCATGGGATAAGAATGGTTTAATAGAACAGAAAAGAAGAAGCTAATAATATTAATGATAACACTAATAAAATGACAATAGTAATAATAAAAGGATTAGAATATACAAGTGATGCACAGTGCAATTGCTCACCACTCACTAACCGACGCCCAGTTAGTCCCCGAGCAGTGATCCCCTCAGGCCAACTCCCCCCAGTTTCTATACTGGGCATGATGTCCCATGGTATGGAATAAATAGCTCGTTGGCCAGTTTGGGTCAGCTGCCCTGGCTTTGTCCTGTGGCAACTTCTTGTGCCCCTCCAGCCTTCTCGCTGGCTGGGCATGAGAAGCTGAAAAATCCTTGACTTAGTGTAAATATTACTTAGCAACAACTGAAAACATCAGAGTGTTATTGACATTCTTCTCGTACTGAGCCCAAACCATAACGCTATACCAGCTGCTAGGAAGAAAGTTAACTCTATCCCAGCTGACAATAGGACAACCACTAACATCATTATCATGTTCAGAAAATTAAACTCTTTGCAAAATTCTTATCTGGTTAAAAAAATTTCTTCACTGAGAAATTCTTTCACCACCGCGTATGATATCCAGTCTTAAAATACAACAGGTAAGAATTTGTTCCTCTCAGTACTCAAATATGTATTTCATATATGCTGTACCAATCAAGAGGAGAAAGATAATAAAAAACTGATTAATAGGACCTCTGATTCAGAATACCAATCTTAATATACTTCCAGACTATTATCTGTAGCTATTGTAAGTATTATCTATAACTTAAAACCTTCAGTCTGACTGGATATGTTTCATGATTATTATCAGTAGTATTACTTTTGAAAATAAATAAAATTTTCCAAATTAAAAAGAGTTAACACTGCCAATACTATCCCCCTAAAATTCTGAAGAACTTGAATCATTTTGGTAAGTAAAAGTAAGAAAATTACACCTTTTCTAACAGGCCAAGTGTGAATTAATACCTTCAGGAACAAAAGTAGTTGGCCACATTCCCAAAGGATACTGTTACTCTTCCAGTAAGTTTTAACTCTGAAAAGATGCTGATGGTGGAGGGAATAATGGAGGATAGTCAGCTGAATATGAATGCCAGACAGTAAAATTCAGGGAGATTCCCAATACCACATTTATACATCAGGGATCTAAATCATATGGCTAGATGCTCCACATGGACACTCTAAGTCTCAACTCAAGCCTCTAAGTATATTTAAAGCCCAAGAGCAGCTGGCTGCTCACATCTCCTTTCAAACTGGAGGCCATGCCATAAGCACCTCATTGTGATCATCTAACAGAGTTTTTTTCCCCCCAGATAGTGTTGTGGGTAATGAATGTACTGATAAATACCCATACTGATGTGTATTGGATGTACTGATAAAAAAGAGCATTTCACAGCATCCCATATACACCCACAGTTCTAGCTGACCCTGCTTTTATCAGAAGGCTTGGACTACACTAATCTCCAGGGGTCTTCTCCAACCCCAACCACACTGTGATTGTATTCTAAGATTTCCTACTGGTGTAACTATTACTGAAATATTCCACACAGGTTTTGGTGCCTTCATTGGGGGAAAAAAAAATGCCACAGACATCATTAAGGAAAACATCCTTTCAATTTAAAAACTCAAAGTGATTAGTCTGGTAAATTTAACAAAAAAGTTAAGGACCATCTATATTACATTAAAGTATCTACAAGAAAACAGATCTAATTGAAGTTAAGTCAATATTGCTGGAATTTGAAACTAGGAAAATTCAGAACAGAAATTATATTCAAATTTTTCTTCAAAACACTAGAGAAATTTGGCAAGATTGGATTCTTGAACACAAACACACACACACACAAATAAATCAATATCTGATATTTTCCTAGTTATAATTTAGTTTAATTACATCATAGGAATTCTCTGATTAATTCCTGCATTATGCAGGAGTTTGGACTAAATGACCACACTAGTCCTTTCTGGTTTTTTAATCACTTAATTAATTAAAACTGTAATTATGTTTGCTGAGAGATTTCATATCTTAATGTGCTCTGGGGTTCCCTTGACTTCTGTGGTCTTTGTACACCAAAGTGTTTATTCAAATAGCTTCAAAATTTAGAGGTCTGATATATGTAAAAATTAGTTACAGCCAACACATTTCCTTTTTCTTCCCTTCCCACCAGTCTTTTGGAGTAAGTTGCTGACAGACTGTGATTAAAGACATTATTTGCCCCACATGCAACAACAGTACATGTATCTCCCTGTGTGCCTCTGTGCCATTAGCGGTATCAGCCTATTAAAGCATTCAAGTTTCTCTTTGGCTCTGTAAAGCCATGTTCAAAGTTTGAGCAAAACATGTTCATGTTCAAAGTTTGAGAAATTTCTGAAAGCACTTTCTGATTATTTCAAAAGGTAGTACTTGGTCTAACCTTTTGTCCTGACAAGGACTACATTTACCTCTAAGTTAGGAGCTGAGAAGGCAGCAGGGCACAGTAGAATATGCAACATACAACATATAATTAAAGTAACAACAAGTAAACATAACAGTATGGAAAGAGGACAAGGGGAGATAAAAATGCACAGACAAGAATGCACCTTTTTTCAAAATGGTTCTCACCATCAGTCATATCTTGCAGAGAGAAAGAAGAGTTTGACCATTCCCCTTGGGAAACAGCAGCTTCCATCGGAGATGCTGCTTCACAGGGAAAGAAAGCATCACATTTTTATAAGTGAACTCATGCTCCCTCACTTCCATCACAGTTCAGCGTGTGCAAGTGTAAGTGACAAAATTCAAGGCAGCATTAAAACACAATTATCCTTTAACTTTTACCTCAAGATTCACTATTTCTTACCCACACCCTGCCTACAAGATTCAGATGGAGGAGTTGAGTTACACTTAGTGATGGGGCATCTCTATAGACTCATCCATTTCTTCTGCTTTCCACCTCAGGTTTGACAGTTTCTCCACAGGAATCACTACACAGAAGAAATAGCCAAGTTACTGCACATGCACAGCACACAAACCACAGGACAGTAAGCTACCAAATAGACTACCTGTAATTTGCAGTTCAGACTTTCAGACATCACAAGACATAAGAATAATAATCAGGAATTACTGATGCTTGGCTTTCTGCACTATTGAGTGAAAAGTCGTGTGAAATACAACGAACACAAATAAACACTGTATGGATGATATGTGCCAGATTTTAAAACAAAGTCCATGGGAAAAGTTCTAATGATCTTACTTAGAGTTGAAGGTGTTATTTATTCTCAATAGAAACTCAGAAAACACAGACATGAAAAGTGTTCTGAGTTTTTAAACTGTTGCTTTTTAGAACTGTAAATTTAATATCTTAGTAGATATATTTCAAAAGAAAGAATATGATAAATTTTGAGACTGTCTAATTTATAGTAATGATTTTCTCATGAGAAGAGCAGCACAATATAGCTTCTCGTTAACCGCATGGAAACATTGAGAATTATGCATTTAAGACCATCCACACATCATAAAGTGCATGGGAGGCACAGGCAGGGTGCTGAGAAGGTCATTTTGCTTCAGAGAATTTTCATGTCAGCTAAGGTAGAATATTATGGAAGATCCAGCTGAGCTTTATGGAATATAAGAAGTTAGAGAAAGAAAAAAAGAATAGAACAAGATGTCCTTGCAATGGCAGTAAATGTCTGGTTGCTAACAAGTTCAGTCCCACTGTGGACTCTTTTCTTCAGGGTCTGGTTAGGGAGCAGCTACAGTACATTCTTTGTGTAGATGCCAGCTACGTTTTTGCTACCACTGGCCTTTTCTCCAGCTGCATCCATTTCATCCAAGTTCTGAAGAGAATAAGGAAGGAAAAACAAGCCAAAAAAAGGAGATTAGGAGTACAGTGAAAAAGAGAAATAAACAAAAAGGCTGCTGGGTGGGTCCTCCCACTGGCACAGAAAACTCAAGGCTTATGGAGGACTGTGAAGCTGACAAAATCATAGAAGTTTAATGCTTATTTTAAGGTCAATTTTAGTTGCCTGTATTTATTTGTTAAAACTGGAGAGATCACAAATATTCAATTTGTAAAATAATGAAAGTTAAACTGTGTTTATATCAATTTACCAGCAAACTTTTTATTCTTTAGTATAACCCCTAATAAGCAATGCAGCACTGTTTCTGATGGCCTACTTGTGACAAATGGAAGGAATCTAAAACAGGCATCATTGTCATTCTCTTAGAGTAACTTATGACAAAAAATCAAAAACAAAACAACTTTTTTGAAAAAACAAAACCAAAACAAAAACAGGGGAAAAAAAGATTGCATACTTCTGTTAGGAAAGAGAAGTTCTAGATATGAAGTGCACCTATATATCTATATGCATGTGTGCTTTATATAAATATATATGTGTGTGTATGTGTATAAATATGTAGACGTATACATATAAAACACACACATACACATATACTCCTGTGCAATTCTATTCAGTTGCAAAATCTTCAACAAATGAGACCTTTCTGCAATATGCATGCCCAGCAACAAAAGCCCTGTAAATCAGGTCCTAACAGAACATACACAAAGCGCTGCACTGCATCCTTCACCCCACCCCTTTATCATTCCTAGAAAACCAGAGAAAAGGATTTAAAAACCATAACTGAAATTGACTGTTCAGTTACAGGCTACAAAAGAACAGTTTATAAATATCTTCCATGAGCACTGGTTTAATGATGCTGGTTCAGCAAACTCCCTAGATCCTGTAATCCCTTTTTTAATCTCTGTTATATACTTAGTGCCTTTGAAAGGATCAAAGTGGCATACAATACCCTTGTTACACAACATTATAACAGGACAGGTTGGGGGAAAAAAAAGATTAACAAAACTTTTCGTGGTTTTTTTTTTGTTGGTTTTTTTGAAGTGGCACATTTTGGGTGGTATTCGAGCTAAGATTCCTTTACAAACTCTAATTGCAATCTCTTAATACAACATGATTAGAGGATCTTCCTAATCTGGAAAACTAAATCACATAAATGGATTGCAGTTCAGTTTTCAGATGACCAGAAAAAAAAGTAAAAGAGTAAAAGCTGTTGATGAGAACACAGCAACCCAAACCACATTTCGTGAATTATCACCTTTATCTAGCATAGGCATACTGATTTGTGTTTTAGGTATCAGACACCTCTAAGCCTTCTTTGTACCTGTTAAAATCTAGTGTTTTAACAAGGGAAGAATTGCACTGTACACTATAGAAATTTCACCAAATAAAGGTATCACAAATATTTTTTCCACTAATCCTTGGATAAATATAATAATTTTAAAGCCAACACTTAACTCTGATGAGAGATTCTAAAGAAGTTTACTGGTCTGTCTCTCAAACTATGGTCCAAAGCAAAATTAGAATGGAAAATTCTGGCTGAACAAAATCAGGATTTTTTTTTTTAATGCTATTATGTTCATGACACTTATCCTACTATCACACACACAAAAAAATTGATTTTTTTTGTTTTACCATTAGGAATTCAGATGTGGGTCACAGTAACTTGAACACTCTTTCCTTAATTGTGCAATGCATCATAAACATGATTCTTTGTCTTTCTAAATCTATCTGCTAACACTGTAGATCATAAGAATGCACACCTACTTCAAAAACTGTTTTATACCCATTTCAAAAATATTTTGTATACTTATCATACAGCACCTAAAAGAAGTAATCATCTGAGACATTTGGGTGTGAAATTATTACCTGCATAAATTTTTTAAAGGACAAATTTAATAAAATACTAACTTACTAGTGTGTCTTTTAAAATGACCCTACATGAACAAGATATTTTATTCATTTCATTTAATTATTTAGGATATCTGTAATAATAATAGGGATCAAAATGTTATACCTTTGAGTGGTTTGTTTATTTTTTAAAGAGAAAGAGAGATTTACACATATCCAAATGTAATACAGTTTTGCCCTGAGTGAAGACATTGACAAACTAAGCACATCAGTATGGAAGGAAAACAGTCAGTGAGACACTGTAAAGCTAGATTTCAAAATATACAGCAACACACAGAAAAAGCTATGACAAGACAGAGAAAAAGAGGAAAGGGTATTAACCACAGTTTTACTAAAGTTCAAATGGGGAACTGTAAAAATATAAGGAAACTTGTTAAAAAGAACTGAACAGGACAGCTAAAAAATTAAATCCTCGCAGAAGGCATAAAGACTCCTGAAATTCCCCATACTGGAATCACAGCATGGACCTAATATAAAGATTTGGGAAAAGGTGGAAGCTGGCATGCATAAACATGGGATTTGCTGTGACTAGCAGATTTTCCCCCCGTGTTTTTCATCCTCTAAACAGGCTATAGTAACTTACAATTTCAAGTTTGCAAGATCTACACCTTAGGAACCCAGCTGCAGTTGTCATTCACTACATACATATTTCATTATAATATGAACTTTGGAAGGAAGGATGATATATCATATCAGAGCATAAACAATGGCAAATGCAACAGTCTCCCATGAAAGAAGTGAGATTCTATAGTTTGCTTCTAAAGTATGATTTCTTTTAACTTTTACCCCTTTTCTCAGGAGCAAGTAACACATACCTTCAGAGCAGAGGCTCAAATTATGCACAGTCTGACGTATGCTTTTTTTCTCTCTGAGTCAGCACAAAAATGTTTATTTGCTTATTTTTACAGATATCACATGCTTACAATGCTTCAGCTCATTTTAACATCTATGTACAGAAAAACTGTTAAAGTGAGAAGCATGCCTGAAGACATAATGAGGAATTAGTGATCCCGAGGTATATGCTGACCCAACTAAGCCTCCCTAGCTAGTACCCATATGTTAGCCTAAGTGGCCGCTGAATGACCCCACGGTATGTCCTGTCGTGCTAGCTTGCAGGTGTTACAGGAGGACGTACAGATGTTACAGGAGGATGTACAGATGGTCCTGTCTGATGTTTTGGCATGTATGACCTGTCCTTCATGGACATTTCACACTGTTTAGATGACAAATTAATGATTTTATTGTGATGAAAAAGACCACCTTTAACTGATAAATTTAATGGTGAGGAAGAAGACTATAAAAGCATGGCAGGTGGTGAGGTATGTTGAACTTCACCATGGATGGGAATGCTGTGCAGCATGTCACGGACACCTTGGAGAGGTCTGTCTGATGCTGACCCACCTCAGGGATTTCCTCCATCAGAAGTGACATAGGAGTAACTCATTAGTCTCACTTTCTAATTATTTAATAATTAGCATTTAACCACATATATGTTTGAGTCTTTTTTCTTACCAAGACCCAGAAAAAGTATGAAAGAACTGTAAATGACTTGAAACTGTCTTTAAGCATAAAACCTTTTTTAGCAGCAGATCTCCTGTTCTATCAATGACAGAGAACAGACACAGTAAGAATTGGACTGCTTGGCCTCCATCAGTATCTTAACTCTGCAATTTACATGTGTATGAAAAGGGAAGTGCTAACAATATCTGTTATTTGGTCCAATGCAAATTTTAACTTTATTAATACATGCTTCATTACAAGGATATCTTCTTTTTCCTGCCAGTCTGAGGCTAACTGTTTCTATATGTGAAGTACATGCCTGGTACCTTCATATCTGCCAGTATTTCTTTCTTCCTCAGCCTTTTAGCCATCACATTCTAATGGACATAAACAAGAAGTAAAAAAATGATAAAGTATGGCTGTTCCTTCATGAAGCACAATGCTGCCAGTACAAAACTAAAGTTACGAAGGAAGGACTATAAAAAGCAAAAGTAAAGCAAATAAACCTACTTGAAAAAAAATCCTCATTTCCATGACAACAGAAACACATCATTAAAGGCCAGTATACTTCAGAAGAACTTGTTTTCTCTAATACAGTACATTAACTGCATTTTTATTGCCTTTTTTTTTTAAAGAAAAAGCTGTTCCTCTGGAGTCTTCCCATAAACAAACTGATAATAGAACAGAATACAAACAGTTTCTTTTGATATGTAAGCAAGAAAACCTCACTGCACAGTACTTTAAAGGAAAGCAACATAGTTGTGAGCAATGCTAAACACATGTCTCAAAAGTAAGCCCATGGATTAATTATAAAACTATAGGAACACTACAAAACTCTCACATGCCTATTCTAGGTGGTTTCATGAAGTTTGTTTAAAAAACAAGTCCATACAGTTTTCCTATTAAGGGACTGTTCTACGTTGATATTTATAGATATAAAAATTTCCTTCCTCTTTGTTCATTATACATAAGCAGCCACCATCTTTTCACAGCAGCCCAAATGTTCTACACATCTATTTAAGTACACATTTAAGCTGCAAAGACAAAGAAACAAAATCAGTCTTTCCTAATGAGGGAAATATACGAGCCTTCTTATATCATTATAACTGTATCCATACCATCCCTTCATGGAGATCCCAGTTCTGAACAAAAATTATCATTTTAGCTTTAGTTATTGAAACACATAATGCCTTTCTTTACACTGTTTAAAACAAACAAAAAAGCCCAAACCCAACCAACCAACAAAACAAACAACAAAACCCCAAACAAATAAACCCCCCCCACCTTCTTCCTAATGCTATTTCCATCTTGTTATTCTCCCTAGTTTCTTCCAACCTAACAAAATTCCAGAATTTCAGTTATATATCAGGTTCATTAGCTGGACAACATCATTTACTGGACTCAAGCTTTCTGCTGTAGTACCACAATTTCAGGACTCCATCCAACTTCACCATTGCCAGTACCTCTTTTCATCTTATCAATGTCATCCACAAAGAAATCTCATCTCATTTAGCTTTTTCATTTCTTGCTCTTCCACTTTCTAGCATATCAACTACTATGTCTGGAATTCATTTCTAACACTGCTGTGCAAGGTGACCACTTTAAATCTTTCCCCCCTTCTTTGATTTTTGTCCTATTTTCGAAATAAAATTTACTACTTCAATTACTTTAAAATACTGATAGATGATCATAAAATGCAGGTATTTAAAAAATAATGCTAGGAAAGTGCACGGCTAAGCTTGAAAAATTATGTGCTCTAGGTCAGAGTTGTTATGCTCCACTTGCATAGATGATCAATGACTACTTGATACATGACAACTTTCAGAAACAAATAATCTCTCTGCTACATCCTTAGAATACATAATTATGATAATATATTAAAAATGCTGCATTCTGAGATATCTTTGACTAGCAGCACCTAGATTGCCTAACACTGATGTTTGTCACTACTTACACTACTAACTTCGTGAAGTAGTAATAGTGCCTCTGTTGTGTTCAGTGCAATGGCAAATGTCAATTAAACAAGTAAACTGACCAACACACATACACATAACTTAAAAAGAAACTATCCACTGTAAAACAGCAGAAGGTTCTAAACTCTGAATAGTACCCTTGCAATATACAATGATACATATATATCATTGATTGTGTTAACTATAATGATGGAGAATAACTACCATCTACTAGAGAAGTTTAAGCTTTTCTGGGATATGGGAAGGGCAGGAAATACATCTCTGGGCCACAGAAACTGTTTCTGCAATAAGAGAAAATGCTGAGGTCAGACATAGCTGGAAAATCACCAGGACTGAAGAGTTATTCAAACCTTATTTAAATGAAATAATTAGAGGTAATAAAGAAATAATTAGAGGTGTAACTTTGGATGACAAGCAGTTGGTACATTCTGTCCATTCAACGGTAGGATTTTCACCCCTTTGAGGGTGTACACATCTTTCTGAGACTGCACAAAGTAGATTATATGAACTTGTTTAAAAAATGTGCTAGTTTTAACAATTCCATATAGGAAACTGGTCACTCAGATTCACCTAGCTACTACCTGACATGGATGGACTTCCTTCAAAATTCCTTACCAGGCTGTATAAAACATCACACCCTTGACTGGAATCTAATGAGCTACCTGCTATTAAGTCAAAGAGAACTTCTGATTTGTTTTGATTATACCCTCCATGGGAATGTTATGAATATTTAGGATTAGTACATTTAATAAAATAGTAATTCCATGAAATCTCACTTTAAGTAAGCTACCAACCTACTAGTTTAAATGCTAAAGATGGAATTGAAACTCACTGTACTACCACTCACTTTGCAGTCCTATAGTATACAGAATTATCTCTACTTCAGGGAAGAGAGTGAGAACATGTGAGTGAAGCACTCAGCAAATGTACTCAGTCTAAGGCACCACTTGCTGTCATTTTATGTAATTTTGTATTGTATCATGCATAGTACTATGTATTCGGTTTGCATGGTAAGGTTTTGGTAGCAGGGGGGCAAAAGGAGCGGCTTCTGTGAGAAGCTGCTGGAAGCTTCCTCTGTATCCGACAGAGCCAATGCCAGGCAGCTCCAAGACAGATCTGCCTCCGGCCAAGGCCAAGCCCATCAGTGATGGTGGTAGTGCCTCTGGAATCACATATTTAAGAAGGGAAAAAAAGTTGCTGCGGAAAAGAAACTGCAGCCAGAGAAAGGAGTGAGAATATGTGAGAGAAACAGCCCTGCCGACACCAAGGTCAGTGAAGGAGGAGGAGGAGGAGATGCTCCAGGCACCGGAGCAGAGATTCCCCTGCAGCCCATGGTGATGAAGACCGTGGTGAGGCAGGCTGTACCCCTGCAGTCCATGGAGGTCCATGGTAGAGCAGATACCCACCTGCAGCCCAGGGAGGACCCCACGTCAGAGCAGGTGGGTCCCCGAAGGAGGCTGTGACTCTGTGGGAAGCCCCACATTGGAGGAGGCTCCTGGCAGGACCTATGGACCCACGGAGAGAAGAGCACACGCTGGAGCAGGTTTTCTGGCAGGACTTGTGACCTCTCAGGGGGCCCGTGCTGGAGCAGTCTGTGCCTGAAGGACTGCAGCCTGTGGGAAGGACCCAGACTGGAGAAATTCATGGAGGACTGTCTCCCATGGGAGGGACCCCACACTGGAGCAGGGGAAGAGTGTGAGGAGTCCTGCCCCTGAGGAAGTTGGAGTGGCAGAGACAAGGCGTGATGAACTGACCCCAACCTCCATTCCCTGTCCATCTGTACCACTGAAGGGGAGGAGGTAGAGAATTTGAGAGTGAAGCTGTGAATAGGAAGAAGGGAGGGGTGGAGGGAAGGTGTTTTAAGATTTGGTTTTCTTTCTCATTATCCTACTCTGGTTGATTGGTAATAAATTAATTTTCCCAAAATCGAGTCTGTTTTGCCTGTGACAGTAATTAGTGAGTGATCTCTCCCTGTCCTTATCTCAACTCATGAGCTTTTCATTATATTTTCTCTTCTCTATCCAGCTGAGGACAGGAGTGATAGAGCGGCTTGGGTGGGCACCTGGCATACAGTCAAGGTCAACCCACTACACAGCAGTACAAAAATATTTAAGTTACACAGAAAGAACAAGATTTTTCCTCAGATTGGAAAAGGAGAATGAACCACTAAACGGGACCAGCAATGACAGCAACCTAACATGCAATAGAATAGGATCCAAGCTTTCTTTGTCAGCTAGAGTTGAGCATAAAAGTAATGTACTTCGTTGTATTAACAAACACTAAAGTGCAATGTTCAAGGTTTTACCTCTTCATCATCTTCTCTCACTTAAAGTTTCACTTTGATATTTGTACAAGAATTACTTAAGTATAGTTTCTTTTTTTTTTCTTTTTTTTCAGTGAATGGAGCCACTTGAACAGTAAATTGAGGCACCGTTCTCACAGGGCAAGAACTTCAGCAAAATACCTCCTTAAACAACCTTTCTTCTCATGGAACAGCCTGTATTTGCCTTAAATTTTGGCATGGATCCTTAGAATGTGGAAAAAACATAGGAAAGGCAAAACAGTTCATAAAAATCCCACTCCTATCTTTCCTACTATGTTATTAAGTCTACTCAATAGCATGGATACAGGCCAGTAACAACAGACTGTTCTGGAGTACAAAATATGTCTTGAGTAACCTGTAATTCTGACCTCTGCTACACAACTTCAGAACACTCCTTTTTGAAAGAGTAAACATATTAAACTTTACCCCAAAGATATATGTGAAATCATATTAGAACCTGAAATTGCAAGAAAACAGCCTTACACAGAGACCTGAAAGAACTGTGCACTCTTATGTTTGGGTATAAATTTGTAGAGGAAAGAAATTGTTGACATGCAAAGTATTAGGACCCTACCACTGCTGAGTTTCTTCTGTAATATCCTTGTTTACATGTTAATGAATTTAAATCTTGTCTCTGAGTACCATATAATACTATTATTCTTATATAGAGATATTTAAGAAGCAAAAGAGCATCCAAGATTTAAAAACAGAAGTAGCATACTATGCTACCCATTTTAGGGTGTTAAATTTGGATATCGTGTTATTTATCATTAACAAGTTATAGTCTGCATGAAAAATTGAATAATTAATGTAGAAAATTATTTCCTTCAGGTATTTGAACACTGTGTTGCGTGGGGGAATGGTAATTTTTCTCTGAAAAAGGACAAACTTTGCTCAGGCCCTATCAAAGCATCAGAGTCATCAGATGAATACTTTTTAGCTGACCACTTATCTAATTAGACAAAAGTCATACCTCATCTTTCCAAACAGAGTCTGAGCTGGGGAGGATAAACAATGCTACAGTAAAAGAAAGACTGAAATAGCTTCCTAACTAAATTACAACTTAAGAGCTTCAGACAGAGAGAGTTGGAGAGAAGGGAGGGGAATGGAAAGAAGAGAGTGCTTGAAACTGATTTTTAAGCTAAAATGGTTTGGGGACATAATGAAAGGACACATGTTCAAATCCACATACCACTCCATAAAGACAACCTGAAGATATAGGGTTGCTGAGGAACTGTATCCTCAACCACAAAAACTGAGCATCTCATAGCACATCAGCTAGAATTTACTGTATAAAAATTACTTCTGGAGCTAATCCAACATACAGATATATCCAAGGCTTTTATAATGGTTTAAATGTTTTGACAAACTTTGCAAGGCTCTATTTAGGTTTCTTTAATTAGTCATAATTAGTTGTTTCACTAAATCTACTTCTTCCATATTTTTTTATTTTACACTTGTCTTTTATTTTTTACACATATACAACCAGACTAGTTATAAACCAAGCCTAAAGAAACTATAAACCTCCTTCTTTATTCTCCCTTATTTAAAATGTTTGTGTGAGTTATGAAACTATCTTCAGGGTATTTTTTCTGCTTCACATTTGTATAGACAGTCCAATATCTGCCTTTTTTTTCCCCCCCAGGACACAGTCTCAATTTCCTTGACTGACTAGCACAGTGCCTGCAGCTATCTTTACTGAACAATTGTCAAAACAAGCTATAATCTGGTGACTCCAAAAAGCCTCTTTCTAATGCAGTGTTTTGTGAAATGTTCACAGCAGTATAATTTTAGTGGCAAACTTCTTCGCTAGCTGTCCATCCTGGCTTGGTTCATGAGCATTGGTATCCAGCAAGGCAGGCCTCTTGCTACATGCTCAACATCCAGAGTTCTGCTGTTTCTAAGCACCTGTTCATTCCCAATAATCTCCTATTGGGCCAAATAACATCCTATTTCTGAGGCTGTTTAAGACACTATTATGAACTGTGATGGATAGCACCTGCTTCATTCATTTGTACACCACTTACTTTCTGCAAGCTGTATTTTGCAGGTATGGCTGAGCTGCAGAGGAAGGGCTGACTCTTTGCCTTGTGTTTGCTGCTGTTAATGAGGACAAATGCAGGCTTTTGAAGAACAAGTCCTCACCTTCATTTGGCAAAAGCTTACAGAAGGCAGGCAGGCAACCTACAGGGGTATGCAATGGGAAATCCTGAAAAGGAGAAAGGACCATACCCCCAGAGGTGATGAGAAAGAGGA
>JANZLQ010000056.1:23091-39764 GCA_026212715.1 Elanus axillaris | reverse complement strand
CCCCCCCCCCCCCCCCCCCCCCCCCCCCCCCCCCCCCCCCCCCCCCCCCCCCCCCCCCCCCCCCCCCCCCCCCAAAATGGAACACACCACACCAAAACCATATAAGCTTTGCCCAGGGAACCCAGTGAGGACTACATTGCTTACTGCTGCCAAGAATGCCAGTGAAAGATGCTGGACTAGTAAGTGGAGAAAAGGATTCATCACTTTAACATTTAACAGCCAAGAGATCTGAATTTCTATTTCAAAAGCACCCATATTTTAGTTTTTGTCCCAATAAATTATATCTTTAAATTTATAAAGCAGTTTGGTTTACACACTTTAAGGAAGTGATGTTCTGACAGACTTCTATCAAAAAAATAAAACTGTAACAAGCAATCCAAAGATGTCCCCATCTCCCACATTCAAGTAATGCCTGCATTCACACACAACTGCACTGCAACAAATGGAGAAGAGAATGGGGCGGCTGGGGCATAAAAAAAACCCTAACACAAGACACATTTCTTCTTTATAGAAGAAATATTTTCAAGACAAATATTTCTGTTTGGTTTTCTTACTAAGTTTCAAACAAAAAAATAAACATTTCAAGTATGTTTAATAAGAATTATTTCAATTCTTAAATTATAATGCTTTATCATATTTGGGAGCAGTTCGACTACTAATAGCTTAATACTACATCATTTTTTCTACCTATTACAGAAAAAAGCAACAGCAAATCTAGCAGTTCTGTGAATTGCAACAGGGTCAAAATTAAAACATTAGGCCAACTAAGACAGGATGGAAACTTGATGTCCTCCCACAATTATTTCTTTTAAAGTTGACATTAAAAGGAATAGCAGATCATACATGAAACCCACAGGCTTAACCTGTGAAAAAAAAAAAATTACAAATGAAGTTTTGGTTCCATCAACACTTTTTCCACTATTTGATCATCTTCTGAAAGGACTGCAGGGGTGAGTGACCATCTCCCGCAGTCCTGTCATTGCCCTGCGAACTATTTCGTTTCAGTAATATCTTACAGTCACAAATGATCTTACAGTCACATTTTCTGTTACATGTCCACCATGAAGGGAAAAATGTCACTAAATGCACTCTAACAGCTTGAAAATACACTGACAACTGCTGAAGCTTTGTCAATTGTTACTTTAAAAAGAAATGCGACCCTGAAGACCTGTGTTTGTGAGCATTGCTGTGAGAAATGAATAAACATCCTTTGACTCCTTCCCACTGACATCAAGCAGAAATGAGAAAGGGAAGTCGACAGAGGTCACACACTAACGTGAAGAGTTCTGTAGAAATGTCTCTGGATTCTAATCCAGACTGACAGCTATCCTATTCTTTACCAGTGTTATGTATAACGGACATATAACTCTTGCTTCGAAGTCAGAATAACCCTCTGTCTAACTCTTTTAAAGACAGAATTACTAGGCCTCATTCCAGCCACCTGAACAAAACTACACACGAATCAAGTATTTACTTGGGCATGTAGTAGCCCAACATAATATGCTAAAGAAAAATATAGCAAAAAGTTGCCAAAGTACATTACATTATTTATGCAGTTCTAAGAGAGTTAGCACATCTATTATCTGTATGACTTTAAGGAAATTATTAATATGAACTTTAACATATAAATTCAGGTTGTTGAGACATTGTAATATGTGGATCATGAAGACAAGAAAGGCATCCTTCCACCAGGTTGAAAAATTGCTTTCTATAGATGTGTCATTGGCTTGGATATTTAATTTAACTGTAGTTGATATAATCACCAATTTGCTTCCACAGTATTAATTAGATGTGTGTTTATCTGTTTCTCAATCTGATTTTTTCACTGCCTTTTCAGTTGTAAAATTGCACAAATATTAATTCTATTTATCTATGCACTTCCCCAGTTCAGCATGCATGTCAGATCTCAAGGTTAATTTCTGCAACAGAAATTTACACCTCATTTTTTGTCTGGTATAATTTTTCTGTATTAGCTCTTGGAGAAGAACTTTGCCACCAATCCAAACAGTGAGAGGTAAGGTTTTTAAAACAACATCTAGGTAACTCTTACACAATGCTGTAGAGCCCTGTCCTGGTTTTGGCTGGGATAGAGTTAATTGTCTTCCTAGTACCTGGTATAGCATTATTGTTTGGGATCAGCAGAAGAATGTTGATAACACACTGATGTTTTCAGTTGTTGCTTATTAGTGCTTAGACTAAGTCAGTCAAGGATTTTTCAGCTTCTCATGCCCAGCCAGCAAGAAGGCTGGGGGGGCACAAGAAGCTGGGAGGGGACACAGCCAGAGCAGCTGAGCCAAACTGGCCAACGGGGTATTCCATACCATGGGATGTGATGCCCAGTACATAAACTGGGGGAAGTGGGGCTGGGGGAGGATTGCTAATTGGGAAATAACTGGGCATCAGTTGGTGAGTGGTGAGCAATTGCATTGTTCATCACTTGTTTTGTATATTGTATTCCTTTTATTATTGTAATTTTATTATTATTATTATCATTACTAGTTTCTTCCTTTTTGTTCTATTAAACTGTTCTTATCTCAACCCAGGAGTTTTACTTTGATTTCCAGTTCTCTCCTCCATCCCACTGGGTGGGGAGGGAGGAAGTGAGCAGCTGCATGGTGCTTAGTTGCTGGCTGGGGTTAAACCACGACAAGCCCTTACAAGCCCTTACAATGAATAGACAAATATTGTGTCCTTTTGGGTGTCAGAACGAGGTAGGTCTCAAGATCCTTCCTGACCACCACTGTGGAAACTGGTGACAAAATGGCCCTTCTGGAGAAACAAGAGAGGCATCATTACAAGTCATGGCTCTGACAAAATCCTGAAAGATAGGATTCCAATACACTAGTCATGTCAACTAGATTTTCAACTCATACCAGCTGTACAGCATATATGCATAGCAAACTAATAAAATGTTGACAAGCCTCAACTTTTTAAAGATTTGAAAAGCAGATTTTCCAGTTGTGTAATCCCATTTATGCATACCCATCCATATGGGTTGCATCACTGCAAGGTCATAGAACCAGCACAATAGCCAGTAGGAAGTTGTTGCAACAGAAGACTATTTGCATTGTTAAAAGTTCTACCTAGTCAAACATTGGTCTGAAAAACATTTTTGACTTTAAGCACTTGGGTCTACTATGTTCTATTGACTAGATGAAACAGCTTTCTAGTGTCAAATTTTTGTTTATATCATTTCAGAATGTGACCATCTTAGAATCTCTTCTTGATAGCTAAATGATTCACTGCATTCTCTGAGTAATTCATTAAAACCATTTATTTTATATTTTGCTCCACATCCCTGAAAAAAATGTTAAAGAGTTTATAACCAATCCCTTCAGGGTCCCGCTTAAAATACAGCACACAGCTGCCTATTCCCCCTTTAAAATTAATTTCGAAGCCATGAGACAACTTCTGTTCTAGAGTGTACCTTTTTAAACTTGTACCACATCTATTTTTAAGGACATTGATTTCCAAGAACCCACTTTCTGCTCTTAAATACATCATTACATCAATTTTGCCAAGATCTACTTTCCATTAACCCCACCTGACTGCATTACAAGTATTATATTTCTTCAGTTTCAGATTAACCATGTCTCATGTACTGGGTTTCTGTGACAAGGTTTGGGGCGGGGGGCGCAGTTACAGGGGCAGATTCTGTGAGAAGTTGCTGGAAGCTTCCCTTGTGTTCGACAGAGCCAATACCAGCTGGCTCCAAGTCAGACCCGCCGCTGGCCAAGGCCAAGCCATCAGTGATGGTGGTAGCACCTCTGAAATAACAGATTTAAGAAAGGGAAAAAATTGCTGCACAACAGAAGGCTGCAGCCAGAGAGAGGAGTGAGAATATGTGAGATAAACAGCCCTGCAGACCCCCAGGTCAGTGAAGAAGGAGGAGGAGGTGCTCCAGGCACTGGAGCAGAGATTCCCCTGCAGCCCGTGGGGAAGACCATGGTGAGGCAGGTTGTCCCCCTGCAGTCCATGGAGGTCCACGGTGGAGCAGATACACACCTGCAGCCCAGGGAGGACCCCACACCGGAGCAGATGGGTCCCCGACAGAGGCAGTGACCCCGTGGGAAGCCTGTGCTGGAGCAGGCTCCTGGCAGGAGCTGCAGATCTGTGGAGAGGACCTGTTGCCTGGGATCAGCATCAGACTGATAAGAATAGAAATACTTATTTCTTTCACCCTGTCCTTTTCCAGTATTGGAACTGTTATATCAGTTTTCAGGAGCTACTACTTCTATTGTACAGGTGGTTTTTTAGGAAACCTAACAAAGCTCGTTCTTAAAACTAAAAGGCTTTTGCAGGCTGCTCTTTTATCTCTTCAGGATAAGAAATTATAAAAGGCACATAAATAGGATGCATGTTTTGACAGTTAGGAGAGCCTCTAAGCATTGCCTCTTCCAAGCATGGACAGCAAGACTAGAATTATAGAGTGAATCCATAAAACCTGAAATTTACTAACAGGGCATGAAAAAAGCCCACCATTTGCTGACACTACTCAAACATCAACTAAAAGATAAGTTTTTGCTACTACATGGAATAGTTTGAAGGCAAAATGTTGGGCTTTCAGAGATATCTGGCTACATAAAATATAGCATAGTCTGTGACACCAACGGTGCTGCCAAGCAAAATTTACAAACTCTAGGATCTACTCCAGCATTCAGAAGTTGCATTATGTTTCATGACCAGTTCGCTCAGTGCAATTATTCAGCTTTCCTGACAAGTTAAGTTCAATATGTATAAATTAGTCTTTAAATATTTATTTATTTAAAGCATATCTGTATGTTCAAGCATATAGTCAGGCCAATTTTTTCTGGTGGAACTAGTCAATTCACACAACCACATTATCTTACCGAGTTGGAGATGCAACAGAAAGAAAAACAGACTTTCTGTGACCATTCCACTGAATTAATAATGCAATAAACATTCTTGATAATGCTAAAAGACTTTTTTTAAAAATCACATACTTCCAGTGTTATCTGCAACAGTAAACTCTAACTAAACAATACAGACATTGGAAATAAATTCATCTTATAGATGTTTGCTCATATAAACCTGAGATGCTTTTGTGGTTTGGAATCAAATTTCAAAAGCACATATACACTATCTCATACTTCTGCAAGTAAAATGACACACTAAACCAGAGTAACAGAAAGTCCTCTTTCTGAAGGAGGGCCAACTTAATATTATGCAGCTGACACTGTCTCAAAGAAGAGAGATTGAAAGTAATATTACCATGAAGAAAATTAAATTTCCATCATTGAGCACTGATGCCACATATTTAACTCAGTAAGAATGCTGGGTGGTGAGATCTGCTGATAATTCTAAAAAATCAGATATTATGAACAGAAGCACTATGAAAGTGCCATTTCTTTAAGTGTTACAGTGTTATTTTGTCCTAATAAATTAGCATGTTATTAGAAGAGGCCATATGATTAATATGCAGTGTTCTGCTGAGCTCTTAATTAGGCTAACAACTTAGAAGACACAGGAAATACAGGAGTTAATTTAGGCAGCTTGTGCAAGAAAAGAATCAAAAGTTAATGCTAACCATGCACCAAATAAAAGTGAAGCCATATGGCATAACCTGTGAAAAAGAGACTCAAAATTTTCATTTTCATGAAACTGTAATGTGAGCAGCATCTTGTCTACTAATTAGTAAAACTTGATGGTCCCACTTTCAGTATATGCAACATATGTACATATGTAACATATGTACTTGAGCATATGTACAACTTCTTGTAATAAATATTGATAGAGATACCATACTATTTATTTGATCTTTTCCCTAAAAGTCCTTATACAGCATGTGAAGTATTATACAATATTGTTAAACTCCTATTCAACCAGGAAGGTTAATTACATGGAAAGTGGAAGTGAACATGACATTATTCTAGTAATACTGTGGCACCGCCTAGAAATTCAGTGAAGTAACACAGACCTGCAGTGCCACGCACTGTGAAAAGATAAAATCAGAGACATGGGTCATGCCCCAAAGAACTTCTATTTCAACTATTAAACCAAATTCTCTATCACAAAAAGGAGCATAAAAACAGCAAGCCATTTACATATACCCTGAAATAGTCCTAAAAATAAAAGACTAAGCAGGAAGTGGAGGGGGCTTCAGTACAGGAAAGGGATAAGGACAGAAGTATTAGAAAAATGTCTGAGGATGAGGAGCTGAGGTTTGATATTCATAATTTTAACATGATACTTAGCCACTTGGTGGGCTCTTCGACTTCAGAACATGTTGGCACTATAACACAAAACTCAGCACAAGACTAAACCTCATTTTTGTTACTTTATTTGCATCTCTGTTTTCAAGATAAATTACTGAACCTAATCACTTGAGAATTACTGGCTGTCCAAATCCTCACTTCTCATCTTCCACACCTTCTGTAAGCATGAAGTAAATTATATAGACTTAAACACCTGCTGTGGTGTTAATTGGAGCTGTTACACCTCAAGCTACACTCATTTATGACTTGGTAACTAGGTAGGCTAGCTAGTGCAAAAATAACACTGAAATTACAGGCTCATCATCCATATCTCCTTGTATCTCTATAGTAAGTAGAACTACCTGAGGAATTTTCTCATAAATTATGGCAAAAACTGCATGTCACCTGTATAGATATTTGCCATTCTATTGCCTCTCATAACTAATACATCCATAGTATTGAATAGTTACATTGATGTACGGTAATATGCACTAACAAGTTGCAGCCACGAAATTTCAACTGGAATCAAAATCACAGTCCAGTGATGGAGATAGTTTGACTGCATCTGTAGTAAGGAGAAATATTAGTTAGAACTTTTTTTTTTGTTAATGTGATGAACACAAGCCCTTAGCGCTATTACAGAAAATCTAGAGAGATTCAAACATTTGGACATTTCTCTCACTGTTCTACCCCTAAAATTTCTGTAAGCTGTAGCATAAGCCAAATTTGCAAAAATATACATTTTGCTACAATATCTATATGATTAGGTTTCAATATCACCACTTCTAAAAAACACCATTATGCAACAAGAATTCTCATGAGTGTTCAACGCTTTCCTTCAGCAACTGCAAGTTTTCCTGTATTTCTCAAACCTGAAAAGACCATCTACTTGACCTATGACATTACAAAAGCCAAAGAATCAAACAAATCAGCATCTAGAGATGTAATTGTGAAACAAAACTTCAGCCTGAAAATAAATCATGTTCACGGTAGATGTCAGTGAGCCACAGCATAGGAGGCAAATTAATCCACATCATCTTTCTAATGAGGATTTCTATCTGACTTACTCCTTCTATAGGCTCCTGCAAATTCTGACCTAGAGACTATAAAACAATTAATCAAGACAAATTATGTCTGCAACGTGAACTGCAACTTTTTCCAGCTTGCTAATTCCTTTTTTTACTTCATGCCTTTGGTAAACTTAAGTATAGAAAGAAAAAAAACACCAAACATCATTTCACAAGAGCCAAAGAAAGCTGCAGTACAAAAATAGATATTATGGTTCCAACACGACACTGAGCCCTGAGTAGCCACATCTTTGTTTAGTTATTATTGCAGCAAACAATTATCCCTACTAATTCATTGTGGGCTATTGTGCTAGCTCCATCAATGATGAAGTTATCATGGAAAGAGCATATTTTAGTTGGTACAGCAAAAGATATTATGAACTGGTTTCGTCCATTGTTCAATATTAGTGGTATTTGTTAATTGTTATTTTAATTCACCTATTATTTGGACAGTTTATTAGACTACTAATCTAGTAAGGCTTGTGTATTGGTTTTGGATGGCAACGTTTTGGTAGCAGGGGGTCTACAGGGGTGGCTTCTGCAAAAAGAAGCTAGAAAATTCCCCTATGTCAGATAGAGCCAATACAGCTGGCTCTAATATGGAACCACCACTGGCCAAGGCCAAGACCACCAGTGACAGAGGTGGTGCCTCTGGTATCACGTATTTAACAAGGCGGAAAAAAACTGTGCAAGGGCAACTGCAGCCAGAGAGAGGAGTGAGAACCATGTAAAAGAAACAACTCCACAGACACCAAGGTCAGTGCAGAGGGAGGGGGAGGAGGTGCTCCAGGCGCTGGAGCAGAGATTCCTCTTTAGCCCATGGGGAAGACCATGGTGAGGCAGGTTGTCCCTCTGCAGCCCAGGGAGGTCCACAGGGGAGCAGATGCCCACCTGCAGCCCAGGGAGGACCCCACACTGGAGCAGGTGGGTCCCCGAAGGAGGCTGTGACCCCATGGAAAGCCCGTGCTGGAGCAGGCTCTTCCTGGCAGGATCTGCGGATCTGTGGAGAGAGGAGCCCATGGATCAGGTTTTCTGGCAGGACTTGTGACCCCGTGAGGGACCCACACTGGAGCAGTGTGCTCCTGAAGGACTGCCTGCCGTGGAAGGGACCCATGCCGGAGAGTTTCTTGAAGAACTGCAGCCCGTGGGAAGGACTCGTGTTGGAGAAGTTTGTGGAGGACTGTGTCCCATGGGAGGGACCATGAAGAGTTGTGATGAGTCCTGCCCCTGAGGAGGAAGGAGCAGCAGAGACAATGCTTGATGAACTGACCTCAACCCCCATTCCCCACCCCCCTGTGCTGTTGCAGGGGGAGGAGGTATAGAATTTAGGAGTGGAGTTGAGCCAGAGAGAAGGGAGGGGTGGGGGGAAGGTGTTTTAAGATTTGGTTTTATTTCTTATTATCCTACTCTGATTTGTATTGGTAAAAAATTAAATTGATTTTCCCCAAGCTGAGTCTGTTTTGCCTGTGATGGTAATCAGTGAGTGATCTCTCCTGTCCTTATCTTGACTGATGAGCTTTTCATTATATTTTCTCTCCCCTGTCCAGCTGAGGACAGGAGTGATACAGTGGCTTTGGTGTGCACCTGGCATCCACCTAGGACCAACCCACTACAGCTTGTTTTGGTGAATATGTGAAAATAGCATTTTACCGTTAACCTCCAATTTAAGTTAGATGTTTTAACTGAAGTGCCTATCTACTGATCGACTTCCATTGCTGTTCCTCAGTACTGGGAAAAGCAACCAGCTCATATTCTAATCTCACTTCTATCCATTATATCCCCCCATTCTGGAAGCCAAAGGAAGGAGTTGCCTTTAATCCACAGTGAGAGTCTCACTCTATTTTAAGGCTATATCATTAATGACTGCTATTTGCCCATCCAGAAGTTACCAGGTGCAACCTTCTGGCAAATTTATGGCAACTTCTGGTATCTTAAGGCATACTAATTTTCGCAATATTCAGTGATCTTAACATGTGTAAGATATTTAGTTATACAGGACAGAGAGCTTAAATTATTATGTCTGAACTGCTACCTGGAATTATGACACCATTTTTAAGTGCATCTTCATGCATTTTCAGGTCTTTAGTTTCTAGCTGGGTAGTCATTCTAGTTTGTACATTTCTCCTGAAAGCGATTAGCAGTTAGCAAACCTCCTGATTTACTAGTACCAAGATCTTATTTATTAGCTGTCATGGTTTCAGCCCAGCCGGTAACAAAAGGACCACGCAGCCGCTCGCTCACTCCTCCCTCCCCCTCCAGTGGGATGGGGAGGAGAATCAGAAAGAGAAAAGAAAAAAAAAAAAAAACAAAACCAAAAATCCCAGAACCTTGACGGTTGAGATAAGGACAATTTACTGGGGTGACACAAAAAGAGAAATTACACCACCACATGCACAGTGCAACTGCTCACCACTTGGAATGCGACACTCCGCCATGCACCCACCAACAGCCGAGAGACCCCCCTCCAACCCACTTCCCATTTATATACTGGGCATGTTGGCACACGGTATGGAATAGCTCCTTGGCTAGTTCAGCTCAGCTGTCCCAGCGGTGACCCCTCCCAGGTTCCTGTGAAAATTAACTCTATCCCAGCTGAACCCAGGACATTAGCTTTGCTAAATACAACCCAAAATCTAACCTAGCCACCTACCATGCTATTGGATCAAGGATAATAGTGAAAAGCTATAATGGCTATGTCTTTATCCATGCTATTATACTAAGGTTATCAGCAGACATCAGTACATCAAGGACATCAACCTCTAGGGCCTGAAACAATCAGTTGTGTTACTGTAATTACCCAGAAACTAAGACAGAGTAACTGGAAAAGACAGGAATACAGGTAACATTAAAAATGGGAAGCGGAAAAACAGAACTGCAAAGATTAGATGTAGCAAACAAAATAATGTTTTAAAACAAAATCTTGAAAAATAGGTAATTATTTTCTTCAAATGCAAGTAATTGGTTTTATAAATATCTTTATTATACACATACATACACACACATACATATATCATCCAGATAGGTGCGCACACAGCTAATGTCAGTTCTCTTAATGGAAATAATCACTTATAAGTAAGCCCAGTAATAAAATAGAGAGCAAATAGTAAAGCAGTTCTTGGAAACAGAAACACAGCTTTCAGAAAGCACTAAAGGAACTGAGTAAGAACAGAAGCATACACTTCATGATTTTAATTTTCATTAAGACATTCAGTGCCAAAGGAAATAGCTGAATGGTTCCAGAAGCCAGAAATATTTTCAAGGTCTATTAATAACTGAATGAATGTTATTCATCTAACTAATGTTGTTCAACTAATCTTCATTCAACCTGTCACCTGACTAAGTGTAAAAAAAAAAAAACAAAACCACAAAACAAAAAAAAAAAAACAACCTACAAGCCAAAACTGCATGCAATAATTATTCAGATGCATGAATCCATGGCAAAGTATCCTATGTTACACAATAGGGTCTGCCTTAAGTATTGATAATGCAGCTAGAATCTACCCATTTTCTGACAGCAAAATGAATTACAGTGCATTTTAGGATGCTTCATATAATAAGACAAGGAATTATATTTGTTTAAGACATCTGTGACTTATTTGTGTTAGTGTTGAACTAAGCCACAGTAACATAAACTACCAGACCATACATCCAGTGGCAAGTCTTTAGGTACTGCAGATCACTTTGGGTAGGGACAGTATTAGAAAGACAGAGGTATTTTGTTTCTTCAGATGTACAACATTTGCTTTTTTATCTGGCACATACTGTGCAATCAGTCTCTTTTGCTCTGGATTCAACTTCTGTGACGTTCCTGGAGGCCGTATCTAGGTTTTAGGTCAGAGCATAGGTACATATTCTTAGCTTGCCAGATTCAGACTTATAATAAAAGTGAAGCCATTCTCAGGTCTTTAGAGATCACTTAGTTTGCCCTTGTGCAATATGGCTGGGTGAATGTACCTAGATATTTATCACAGCACCTTATCTTCTCAGCACCACAGATCTACCAGGGAGTAGCAACTCATGTTTTCTCCAGCTACAGTACTTATGTATGGCAATCCAGAGTAGCACTACTCTCCCCCACCACCAGTATTCTGCCCAAACTGGGCATGTAGCCAAGGAAAGCAGCTCTACAGGGGAATTTCACATTTTCAGAAGTTAGATTTAGAAAAGATCCATGGAAGAGCACTGGAATGCAGAAGAGGACTACTTATTGTCTTCTATATTACTGTGAGAAAAAGTCTGTGAAAGCACTGTCTTTTGGGGATCATCCCCTATACTTAGGAAGTCATCACCAACACTTACACTAAGGCAATTTAATGAAGTCCATAGGGGGGATTAGAAAAAAAAAAAAAGGTATTAAATATTAACCAAGTCAGTGCAGAGTGCCTTTGAAACTTGTAGTTTAATTAAATCTTTAAAATGCAAATCTCAGTCTCTCTCATCAAAAGACTGGACTGGCTTTAGCCCTGACTGTCATGCAAGGATTAAGGTCTAATCCTTATTTCTCAGTTTGGCCACAAAACAGCTGCTTTAACTGTCTCTCTAGCCAAAGTGGAAAGAATTGACAGCAGACTAAGTGAGCAAGTATGTGATAAAAAGCCACCACAAAAGAAAGAAATTGGCTGCACAGCCCAGACTACCTGAGAAAGTGAATAAAATGAGGAATGAGAAAGACCCCAAAATAAGTCAAACATCCTCTTCTGAAACAGCTTCAGGAAATCTCTTTTGTAATGCCCTCTTCTGTAAAAGAAGAGCTCAAAGAAAAGGGTAAAAAGAATAATGAATCAGAGAAGCAAATGAGAAAAGAAATAGCAGAACAACAGACTTGAAAGGAAACTTAGGAAAGACAGCTTTTATAAACAAAAATTCCCCACTCGTATTACCCTTCTTATACCAGAGGGAAATACATCTGGTCTGTTGCCTTTATTACATAACCAGATGTAACTAGAATACCCATTGAGATTATTTCCGTTCTAGATCAGTTTACTTCATAAAAGTTTAAACAATTATTTGGGTTTCATTATAGCTAAAGGGGTTTTCATGTCATTTATTTTATTGTGCGACCGTAAAGTCCCTAAGGAACTGAAGCAGAAGGTTGTTACTCTGTTTACTGATATGATTCATATAATGGTCTTAAAAAAACCCTGAAATTAAAAGAATATGCATATATGTAACAGATAGTGATTTATTTGTTTGTTCTTCATTTATGCTATGTGCCTTTAATAGACTATCTAGCTCAGGTAAGATGCCTTAAGAAAAAAAATGGGAACAGATGGCAGGGTTAGACTCATCCTTCCCTAAGGAGCAGCTGAGCATGCTTATGGTGGAGATACTTTGAAAGGGGTAGCCGGGAAAGGAGGAAGTAAGAGAGTGGCACCAAAGAACTTCAAGATGCAGTTTAAGCAAAGAGAATAAGATTACTGCCGAGCACCATGTGAAACACACAACCAAGGAGGAAAAACATCCCACATACCAGAGAGAAGTCCATAGAATTTGCTGTAGGTCAGAAAGTCACTGAACTAACCTAAGTAAGACCCCACATGCCAGGGCACTGTGGGCAGATGTTTACAACCTCCCTTTTTTATTTCTGCTCTCCCTGACAATCACTTTGAGTTTTCTGTATTTAATAAGGTAATTATTCTAGTTTTATTCTTATAAATCCTGGCTTTTGTGGGTTAGAAAAAAAACCAACTTTACTTCTCTGGAGACCCACTATAGAAGAATATTTAGACAAATGCATTGGATCATTCTGGAAAATTCAGGTTCCTGTCACAATAGCATACCCAATATAAGGTACCATGGCTCTACATAATATTAAACAAGTATTATAGGTAAGATCCAAAATAAATTCTTAAACAAGCAACTGATGGCCATTTGAAAACTTAGGAGCCCACCATCAATAGCAGATATTCAAATATTCTTGAATAGACACTGCCACACAGAAGTAAGTCTGACTATCTTTTAATAATTCATATTGAAAACAAGTCAAGTAATAAAATTCTCTATTCTTACACTCCATGCTGCACTTCTTATGCAAGTTTTCTTCCCACAGAATACAGAAGAAATTTATTCAAATAGCTGCAAACAGGACTGTATAAAAGAAGTTGCATCCTTTCTGTCCACAATAAAGTACCTAAAAAATATTTTCAAATCATTAATAAGAATATGGATTTTTATTAGATGTGTAAAATGTTTGATTAAATATTATTCCATTTAATAAGTAGAATAATTTTCTATATTTCACTAGCTTCTCTTTTGTTACTAGAAGCCTAATGTAATGCCATGTCTACTTTCCTGAAAAGAAAAATTCTTCACACTGAAAACATTCATATATTAACCTGAATCATACTTTGTGCAGAACAGACATCTTCAATTAAAGTGAATGGATGTATATAATTATTTGTAAGATACTTGTCCTGTATTCTGAAATCATGCATCTTTCCACCTAATTTCATCTAACTTTGCACTGAGCATCCTCACACAATACACAAATATAGTTTCAAGTCAAATCAATTTTATAATGGAGGCAAAATTTTAAATAATCAGATTAAATTATACATTTTCAAAGGACGTGATTATAGAAATTTGAACAAAAATGTAGCAAGCCTTTCTGATGCAAACTAACAGTACAGTTGAGGTAAAATACATGCAACTTTACTTTGAACAGACTTGATTGTTTAAAGTAGATGTTTTTCTAATTCTATAATTCATGAAATTTCTGCATATTGTTCTTGCCTCCTGGGAATTAATGTCTTACCACGTTGGTGGGGGGGAACTTTATTGTGATCATCATTCCAATCAACTATATTTTATTTCTCTATTACTCCCCTTTTTCCTCTCTTACGAAAGGACTGAAGGAACAAGTTTTTCAAGTCTTTCTATCCAAACCTCTTATTACTTTTCCCTTCCTTTTAAGCCTCATCATTTTGTGTAAATCACTCCATCATAGTAATGGCCAAAACTTCACAGATGCCATCTAATATAATACCTGGAATGTTAATGAGAAATAAGCACATTCAGGATCTCCATGCAATGCTTTCTTTAGGATCTCCCAGTGTTAGATTTGTCTGTTCTGCTATTCTCATTTGCATTTGACTTTGTACATATTGATATTGTATTTCATCTTGTTGATATCAGATATCTTCTCCAATTTATCAGATCATTTTGTATATTAATTCTACCTATTTTGAATAAAAATTTTCAAATATTTTTGCACTGGTATAATGGCTAGATGAAACTACTAGGTTTTTTTCCCTCTTTACTTTGCTGATATGAGACAGTATCAAAGTGCTAATAAAGATTTTACATGCACTGCTTCCTCTGTGTGCATTAGCCAAGTTACCCTGAAAATAAAATCAAAAAATCAAAAAATAAAAAAGATAAAAAAGATAAAAAAGATAAAAAAGATAAAAAAGATAAAAAAGATAAAAAAGATAAAATAATAAAAAATAAATAAAAGAAAAATAAAAATTAAAAATAAAAATTAAAAATTAAAGATAAAAATAAAAATTAAAAAATAAAAATTAAAAAATAATTTGTTCCACACAGAAAGAGTTAGACTGGCAGGCCTGACATTTCAAAAATGCATACTCTGTTTTTCCTCTTGTAGGACTTAAACCATCCTTCTCAAACTGTCCATTTGTTCGGAGAGTGCATCTGTTTGCACAGTAATTATTCTATTGCCCTACAGACTTGAATGTCTTCAATCTCTAGCTCTCCTGTACTAGTCGTTTTTTTGCCAGTCACTTTTTAAAGATAAGCAACCAAGAAATAACCTTGTTTGAGAAGTCTGAAACTTTAAGTGTCTTTATCACATCAGTTCGATATTTCTCTTTACTGTTATATGATTTTATTTTTTTATAAACCTTTTCAGTCCTATCCTTTTCCTGTTTTTCCTGTAGCTTCATGCTCTTTGTCTTTGTTCCACAAGATCTTTTGGCGCTTCTGGTGCAGTCTTACTGATCTATCATTACTTCCCTGTAATGTTTCCACATCAGGATAGTTGCAGTTGACAATTTCTTTTAGTGGCAGCAAGAACTTCTGCATTATTGTTTTCCTGCAGATGGCCTATCCGTAAGTTCCTTAAGTTTGCTTAACTCTTTTTGACATGCATTCTTCCCTTTTTTTAAGAATCATGAACTCGATTCGTTAGTTTTAATCTAAATTCTCACTCAGTTTTTTTCAATTCAAGAAAGTCCTCCTTTCTACTAGTCAGAGTCAAATGTAAGCTATTCCCATTACTAATTTTTTACTTAGGAACTACAGATTTCCTATAGACATGCTAGGTACATCCCCTGTAAACCTCAAGTCAATCCTCTGGATCCTATAATTATTCAAATAAAATTTCACTAAGAGATATTTACAGTCCCTTACCACCTCCGTAGCATTTGAGAATCACTTTGCCATTAGGTCTGAGATTTTGGCTCCAGTCAAGCAGTCCATTTCCCAGGATGGCAAGTCAAACACTCTTAAATAAATTTCTTTTCACTGGGGGTGGAGAGGGGCAGGGGGAGATGCTTGCCAATTTTTATTGTATGTGGCCCTTTCTTTGCCAAACTCCCAAATTCCCACAGATCTCTGTAATATGCCATATGCTTGCCATGCTTGCCAGATATAACATGGCTGGAAGAAGGAGGTAGCACGCTCTCTGCTGTGCCAGAAGCCATCCTTCTTGTGAACCAGTTCTCCTTTTTTCCCTTCCAGCACTATAGTCTTTCCAAACTATCTAAAAAGCTCTCAGTGACAACTTTCTTGTGTTTCCTTGTCTTCTATATCCAAGCCTCTCCCTAATGCAACCAAAGAGTTTCCACTAATACATGCCTCTCACACAAGTGGGCACTCTGGAGTGCCTTCAGTGAGGCTACACGGGTCCACAGGCTCAGCAAATCAATCTAATAAGGATCAACATCCTTGTTCAGTCAAAACTTCCATAGATTTATGCAGAAAGATTTTTCCCATCTATCGTGTCTGTAATACATATACCCTCACATACATCAAAAGTCCTTGCTCCTACTTACTGAAAACTAATTCAGTTTAATTTCTTGGTTCCACTTCATCATGTCATTATTTACAATAAGAAGGGGATCTGATGCTGCAAGAGATATTTTAAAAATCAAACAAAGCTAAAATAAATAAACCACATAATATCATAAAATGAGAAATTATACAGAGTTTAAATAAATTTCCTTTAACTGAAAAGTCTTATATCTCAATTATATCTCAAAATAATGAGACCCAAGGTAGAAGTCTGAGTCATGTGGAAGAAGACAAAAGATTTGAGTACCTGGAGATTTTATGCAGAATGAATCTGCAACACAAACACATACTCAAAACCTAAAGGCCTAGATGTCAGCCAAAAGATAAGACACTGATTACAGTTTGTCTGATATGTAAC
>JANZLQ010000056.1:10379-22989 GCA_026212715.1 Elanus axillaris | reverse complement strand
AGGGTGGGCAGGGGAAATGAAGGCGGGGGAAAAGAGAGAGGGCCAAGGAAGAAAAGAAAAAAAGAAAGAGACTGCAATGAGGCAAGTAGGGATCTGGCAGGGAGCACTCTCTCTTGAAACTACAGAGTTTCACGTTACAGCTGGACATCTGTAAGACTAAGAATAGGGAAAATGGTGTTTAGAGGAAACTAATATGAAGCCTTGGTAGCAGTCTTTATCACCTAGAGAATGCTTCTTTGTAACAAAACAAATATTACGGCGCATTTCACTTCTAAGTTTTCACTGTGCTTTTCTAAAGCCTGTTAAATTCTCACTTCATCAGATCTGTCATTACCCTCACCATACATCTTTCACTGATGTAGATTTCTATTTTGCCTATTTTTTTCCTTTTTTAAACATCTAAATACGTCATTCCAAATCATCCTCTTGATGACTAACTAGTTGAGCATTTCTCAGTATCAGGCAGGAACACCAGGAACTAGAGTCAGTGCTGCCATTTGTTTCTCAGTAAATATAACCAAAGGAAATGTTCATTAACTTTGAAAATACACAGCGGTCAGGCACCATCTTCCAACAGAAGTCTAAATTAAAAAGACTATTATGCTTAAAGTAGAATTTGGTACAGTTAATTCCCAGAATTGTTATTTGAAGTTTTATACAAATTGCATGTATGCTTAGGGATTCTTACAGGCATATTTTTGACATATGTAAAAGGAAATTGAGACATACATTATTAAGCCTTCTACTTACTGTTGTGAATGACCCATCCCCTGTAGAGTAGCAGTTCCTTCACCACTCTAATAGTTTCTTGTACTCAGCATTTATTGCTGAAGTATAATTAAAAGTATATTTTAGAAGAAACCTATATGGCATAGTGGAATAATAATGAACTCTATTCCAGATGGCATCAAGATGTGAGGCATTAAAGGACATCTCATTCATCAGAAAGTACTGTACATTAAGTTCTCAGTTTATTCTCTACTTAACTCTATCTAAAATCATGTTCCTATAGCAACTCTCGGAACATACAGATATGCCTGAAAGAGTTATATACCACTATGGATTCTCATCTCCAAAGCATACATTGCAATTTAACACATCTTTGGGTAGGAACTTCCATTTAGGGATTGCCAGAAAATTCCCTTGTCCTTTCATTCAGGGGAATTACAGTCCTTGTCTTTGCCTAACATCCCACAAGCTTTACTGATATGCACAAGCATCTCTGTCTACCTCACTGGAGGCAGCTTTGTTACTTAAAACACAATCTCATCAATTTCGGTTCAAAACAATGGCAGCTACTTGATCACAATATTAAAAATGAAAGACTGGATTACATTTCCCAAGGTCCTTAGAACCATTTTCTTTTCATGGAATGTCTAAAAGATATTTTCATCATGAAAAAATTGTGATAGAAAATGTGATGTTTGACAAGTCAGAAATTTAATGATTTTCTTGTCTTTAAGAATAACCTTCTCAACAAACTGAAGTAACTAGTCTCCTTCATTATACTTCCTCAAAGCATGAGGACATTGGTATTAGGAAGGATTTAGATATAGTATGTAAAGAAACTAAAGATTTATGGAAGTGAAAAGCAATGGCACACATACCAAGCCTAGAGGTTACAAAAGACTCTGGAGCTATCGTGTTCCTTGAGTTAATCTTGAGATCTGTCAGAACAGGTACACAGGCTAACCCACAATATCAGCTATTATACATAAATTGAGTCAGGATGGGTTGACCTTTACAGTTTTCTCTAAAGGCCACACAAATTTTGGCAGGTCTTCAAAAAATTCAATCCCAAGAAAGAATCAGTTCTTTTAATGTTCAAAATCTTCAAACTACCTTTTCAGTGCATCTGCAAGATCTTCAAGTGGAATAAATATTTTGCAACCAGGAAATTGGCCACAGGCTCCAAGAATGTGACCTCTTTTTCTCTGCTAAACAGCATAGCTACATTCTAGAGCAGTATTAGTTCAATGAAGCTATAAACTCAAACAGCAGTCTCACAAATGCAAAAGACATTCTTTGATCCATTCCTTGAGACTCTTTAGAAAGCATTGTGTAGGTTGCCATTTAATCTACCAATCCAGAGCCTCAAAGAGCTCTTGGTAAACTCTGCTTTGTAATTTCTAGGATCACGAGAAAATAAATAAATAAACTATTAAAACATGATTTTGAACAAGTCTTAAGAATGTGCCTTTTGAGGTGATCTTGCTGGCAACATAGCTGTTAGATGACCATTCTTGCCTTAGAAATATTTATTTCTAAGCAAACCAAATTCTTTTGAAGCAGTGCCACCACTTATCTGTTGTTTAAGCAAAAAATTTATTAAATTTACACCATTATGGAAATCTGAAACAGATAAAATGTTAACTAACAAGTATTTTAAATAAAACTTCATAGCCTTGTCTTCATTATCCACATTACACACAAGAAATTATGCTAGTTAAGAAAAAGAAAGGGAAAGTCTGCTTCTGCAAACATTCCAGAGGCAGACAGACAGAAGGCAGGTTATTTACCACTTTGGTTATAGCACACTGGGATAGGGGTTATGAACAAGGTTTTCTGTCAACTACTTCTCAAAGTGATTTAGTTAGTATTTAGCCAGGCATAGAGCTCCTATGGAGGGCTTAGTGGAGACTGCGGTGATACTCCAGGTGACATTAAAAGATAAAATACTAGGCTATAGAAATAACACCAATAATGTTCAGTTCTAAATAGTGTTGAACTTTACCCTGACACACACTCACCACTGATTTTATACTACTCTAACCTCACCAATTTCAATAGGGCTAGTCATGGTTGACGTGGAGCAAGTCAGATAAGACCCAATCATTTCACTTTATTCCCTGGACCACAGAGAAAAATATCAACATTCACTATCTTGAAATTCAAATATAGAATTCAAATCTGAGAGCCAGCTGACCCTCAAAACCAAGTGAAATCAGCCACAACAGAAATTCTTAATGTTGCCTCATTTTCCATGTCCCATGGAGTAGTAGGAGTCTGTCTAATACAAACTGCTGATGCAAGTACTACAGTCTTCAAAACAAAATGCCAACGTTGTTGAACGCTACTGATTGCAAAGTATTCTCAGGTGACTATATTAGGAGATGCACAGATCTTAGAAGATGAGATGCTAATCACAGTACCTGATAATCAGGAATAAGTATTACTATGTAGAAAACATCTTTTACCCTATTCAGTACAGCACTGGGTTCATCAGTCTTCCACTGACTCACCTTTTGAACTGATAATCTAGCATGCAAATAATCAATCAGACTAATATTTAAAAATAAAAACACATCAGAAGGCCCAGGGATAAAACAGGAGATGATAACCAGAGGAAAAGTGAAAAAAGATAACACTATCTGACTACAAAGTTCAGCACCTTTCATGGTTATACTGGAAAATGCCCTGACCACAGGCAGAAATAACTTTTCAAGCTATGCAATTCATGTGCTACTACTTTAAAAATCTGCCTAAGAAATTAAGCATAAAGATCTTCAAGCTCATTAAAAGTACGAACTCTATCTCTTAAGGATCAACAAAGCTGGGTCACCCAAAACTAGTAAACAGCTTCCTGGGACAATAAACCTTTACACTGAATACCAACTTGCATCAGACACATACTACATGAACTGTGTAGCAGAGTTTCTATTTGAAATCCACTGATTTGAACTCATCCACTAAGTCAAGACAGAATTAAAATAATGTGTTGTTTAATCAGAAGTTGTTGATCTTTCTTTTTTTGGCTTTCCTGGTTTCTTTCCGCCTTTGTGGACTTCATGCTAATGTTTTAACTTGCATGAGGATTATTCAATCTTTCATCAGGCCATTAAGGGTGGGGAATTAAGAGTTTTACAACCCACAGCACATTTTCATCTTCAGCAAGGATTTGGATAAGAAAAATCACAAAATGACCTTGTATTAAACAAGACAAGAAGCAGTAGACCATTTAGAGTATTTCTATGCATTTTTATATTCTCTTTTGCAACCAGCCATCTGTTTCATCCTAATCCAGCTAAATAAAGCAGGTATAGTCTGAAGACTGTTCCTGGAAAGGATAAGCCTTCAGGCCAATGATATAGATGCTAGAACTCTAGTCAAGCAACGAAGACAAAAAGTTAGCCTGCCTGTGTTAAAAAGGAACTTTTCTTAGCAGAGGGGGTTTGGCGACGGTCAGGGTTTTGCTTATGATTTTTAATAAATATTTTTATGTAGAAGATATCTAAAGTAGAATATAATTTTGCTCTCTTGTTATGGCAACTATTTGTAGCTCAGATTTATGAGAAAGTTAATGAAATCGATATGCAATAGCCTTAGGGATGTTATGATACTATAGCACACAGCTAGGAATTCAGAGATTTAATAGAAGACAATGTGGTGCTTTACTGCTCCCCTTTGTTTATTACCTCCACCACTGAATGCCCATCAGCACCCAGTACCTTCTCCATAACACTCTTGCAATGAAGTCTTATATGATTCAGTTAATCTACTGCCTATTTTAAGCTGTTCTTATCACGTACAGCCAGTAATGACAGTGAACAGAGCATAGCCTGAAAGCTGCACCTCATGACAACAGACTGTCAGGCCTGTATATTCCATCAAATTGTGAAATCTGGGCATTTGACACTCAGCTCATGTGTCCAGTTGGACTCCTGACAAAGATTTCCAGTTTTCAGACCATCCATGTGAAAATTCAAAGCATATCTATAGTAGTAAGATTAAGTAAGTAAGAATTGAATTTATAATTCTAAATAGGTGCTACACCTAAAAAAGGTATCCATCAAGGGCAAAACCAACTTACCAGAATATACAAATAACTGAAACTTAAGACTTTATAAGGATACAGAACAGACCTTCATGTGTTATTACTCAATAGAAAGGCCACAGAAAATTCCAGATGTCCGCATACCTGACAAACTAATGCTGCTCTCATTTAGGTATGTAAGAGATTACAATTTAAATATAAACAGTGTATATAGCTTTTAATGTTACCCCCCAAAAAAACCCAAAAAAACTGGGAGAAGCACTGCAACATACAATTTAAGATGTTTCTAAGAAAGATACGTGCTGTTCAAGGGAGAAAGAAGAAACATGCTTTTGTTGTATTTCATAGTAAAACCTTAAGAGTAATCACTTACATTTTTATGTTAATTAAAGTCATCACATGAGTATGTATGACATGACTGATGCTGCAATATTTTCTTCTTTCAGATATCCATTGGAGAGTGAATTAAAAGTATCAGAACATACTCCATTCTGCTGCTAATAGTTCTACAGTCAGTGCAGCAAAGGAAAGAAATACTTTAACAAACTTAACATATAAACAAAATATCTTTGCCAGTGTGGATCAGATATAAATACCAAACATAATGATCTTGCTATTCACACACACAAAAAAACAGGAGAATAAACATTTGCTAGGATCCATGTCTGCCTACCTGCTCCAAAGAATTTGTTCAGCTATATATTTAAAAAGCAAATCCTAACTGTTGCACATCTCAAAATACATCCATTAATCTTTTAATTCAATACAGATGAAGCTATAACATATATACATACAGGTACCACAGTATGAACCACTGCATGCTAAAACCATCTCATCTTACTTCCTTAAAATAGCATAAATATATATCAGTATTTTCAAATAATGGATGAATTGGTCTTACAGTAAATCTCTTTGTAGACTTTCTTAGGATTCAGAATGCAATGGTGGATGCAATTCCAAAATAGATGTACTAGGAAGGAACAAAATTATTTTAGTTTGCCTGGAAGGCAGCAAATAGCGCATTAATAAACAGAAGTTTCTATTTTACTTTTGGAATAAACTTAGCTGACTGTGACTAGTTAAAATTAACATGCTTATTCTTTCAAGGCAAGTAGTTTCTGAAATAGATTTTCCACTATAAATACAATTCCAATTCAACACTTACTGAATTCCACTAGGAAAAAAAAATAATCTTTGCACTCTGGGGCATACAAAGTAAAATCTGCAAGAAAACATACTAATTACTTTAAAGCTGTATATTTTTACATACTCTAATTTCCATCTATATACTGTGGAAAAACACATAGCATTTAAAGATATTTCACTGTGTTAACTACACCAGAAGAACTCCGTTCAGTTCCAGAAGCAATCTTGCATTCACTGTCACTTGGCAGTATGACTACTTTCTGTTTACAGTACTGCTCTAGTGACAGGAATATTAATTTTTCAAAACCTCTATTTAAAGAATGCAGCTAGGATTCTAAAAACTTTGCTAGTCCATAAATAAAAAGAAAAACCGGAAAGCATCTATACAAAAAAGTTTTTTAAAGTCATCTGAAAGCCGTTGTTACAGAGTTTGTTTAACTGTTATATATTTATAGTAACAGCTACAGACTATTTTCCCCTTTAAAGTAGTACCTAAGCTCCTTTCCTAAGGCATGGCAGAACTAGACACTCTGGACAGTATCCCTATTAACACAGGGAACACCCCAGAACTTGCCTACAAAGACAGTGAAGATGATGTTCTACTCTTCCCCAGAGGTCAGGAAAAAAAAACAAAAGAAAAAAAAAAAAAAGAGTGCCTCTAACTCAAGACAGGCTTTGTACCAAAAGAATGTAATTATTTTGCATCTTTTGTGGCTCAGACTCACAGATTACCTAATACACAAGCAATATCTGGATGATGCAGTCAAAAGCGCAAACACATCCAGCAAAGAAAATGTGTGTGAAACAAGCAAGGAGGCTGTTGCCCCTGCATATCAAGTAAAGAGACAGAAAATAGGACTGGGAATACAGTCTAAATCTCCTGGCACAAGCTAGGATAAGCTTTAACTTTTCTGCTCTTTTAAAGAGCTTACTGCAGTGTCTGTCTCAAAAATATTTAGAAAAACAGTAAGGTTTGCTATGCTCCTAGCTGTTGCAAACATATCTTGTTTGTTCCAGAAAAATAGCAAGGTATGATTCAAGATATATATCAGACTTCTCAGTCACATGGCTGGTGTGTGTTCAGCTTGATAGTCTCTGTATGCTCTGTGCAGAAATGACTCAGAAGCAGGTTCTACATTTGTCAGTCCAAGTAAGGGATACAACAGCAATTAAAGTCCCTAACAATTGGTTGAGGATCAAATAGATCTCATTCATCCAGATGTAATAGATAGGGATTGATTTTCTAGGACTTATTCAAAATCATATCATAATATCTAAAAATATCTGATGGAAACAATGTTGCAAAAAAGGAAAGGAAAAAATTGGCACAGTTAGTAAGTTAATTCATGGAAGTGCAAGTGCTTGCTGGCAGCTGCAACCAAAGGATTCTTATTAAGTAGTTCTTTCTTTGAGGCTTGAATAGATTCCCAGAGAGCAGCACTAGAATAAGAAAAAACTATTTACACAAGTAACTTCCATTTCTCCTACTTCTGCTTGATTTGAGATCAATGTGCAGTTAAATTTTCATGTTTCCAGATTTTTTTCAATACTTTGATAAGAATTAGATGTAATAAAAAAAAGAATTGGGCATCTACAAGTTACTTTTCATTTTAGTTTTTAGCTTCTTAGTCCCAAGTCTGGAAGTTAAGATACTTTGACAGGACTGCAGGAAGAAATTTTAAAGGCTATAAAAAAATATCTTGCACACCAATCAGGAAGTTGCCTAGGCATAACCAAAATGAAGACTAAGAAAAGCAAAATGCATAAAAATCCACCCCTTTCCTGGCATACCTTCAATAAAGTAGGTGTCAGAATGAGGTTAAGTACCAACTGCTTTACTTTCAATAATTAGCAGATTATGATTCTATTATACAATACAGTTGGAGAAGAAAGAAAACATATTTTACACCAAAGTACAATCCAAGAACACTCACCTGTGAAATGTAAGATGCAAATTCACTTGCCTTTTCTACCTCAGGTGATACAAACACAGCTTTAATGATGCATCCTCATCATCAAATTGTAACATTCTCTGGATAAGACATTCCTCCCACCTAATGTGAAGAAAATGACAAAACACGCCACCCCACCCACATTCCAAAACCTACTGAACAGTCAAAGGTAATTCTGGTCTCTGTCCTATGACTTTTCCCCAAGCAGATCAGTGGCTCAATTGCTATGCTTTTGACACCCTGTACTCGGTGATCCCCTCTTGTGTTCTCCTTGGCCAAGTCAATTCAGTTATTTTCCTTTCCTTTTCTCTTACATCCATCCAATGGATTGTAAAATTACAGTTTTGAACATCAATCTCTTTTTGCTACTTCAAATATTTAAGAACAAAAACTAGCAATTAGTTTTCTTCCTCACAGTTTTTAATACTCATTCACAACTGCTACTAAGCTCATTATACAGACCATAAGGGACCTCCTGAAGTACTATAAAGATACACATGCTGGGAACGATGATACAATTGAATTCACTAGCAGTTAGTGGGCACATTTTATGGAAAATAAGATATATCCCTTGCTTGCCTAACTTTTGATAGGCCCTTTCAATCTTTAAAACACCTTTCTACCCGTGAACATAAAAACTTAGTCAAAACTCCACCAGTCTAATAAAATTCAAAAGCACTTGAAATAGCCCTATTGGATCAGACAAAACCATCTCACTAGCCCAATACTTAACTTAAAAAAAGGGGAGGGGAGGGGAGGGGAGGGGAGGGTGTTAAAAAAAGTACATCTCAAAATACATCCATTAATCTTTTAATTCAATACAGATGAAGCTATAACATATATTCCTTTGCCATCTGCCACTTACCTACCACCAAGGCTGGCTTAAATTGTATATTAAACACCACAGTTACCAATTAAGCAGTTTCAGGTTTCTTTCAGTAGTCTCAGATGAGATCCATTTGATTGTGGCAATTGATTACTATCTTCCTGATTAAATAACTCTCCACTGCACATTTAATGCTATGCTTTAGGTTTTGCTCCTCATTAGGTGGAATCTAGCTCCTGTATGTTAAGTAACAATGCAGTGAGTAATGATCACAATGATTTAGCTTTGTGCGTTATGGCTATATCTTTCTTGAGTTCAAATTTTATACCTCAGTGGTCTATCAGTTCCCCTCTAGTGGCATCTCTGTGACTTAAGTTTTGAGTGGTGGGGGATTGTGCCCAGAGTAAGTTGCTGCTCAAACCTCTTTTCATTTGACTTAAACACAGTACCACAATATTATGCCTGAGCTTTTGCTCTTCTCTGTGTTTAGATACAATTTTCACTTTCAAAAATACTGTCTTTTTACTTCCAACAGGAACACGCATAGGAATGCTGGACTTTTTCTTTTTTTTTCCCCATGCTCTAAAAAATTCCTGCTGTGAGCATTTTAACTATTTATTTGCCCCTTCTAATCCCTTTTAGAAAATTTTAATCTGTACATAACCACTACTGAAATGAATGGGTGGATTATTCCTACAAAGATTTTGAATTTAACTGTATTACCACTACTATATATATAGAACTCCTCATAGAACTATTCTTTTCATAACTGCATCCCAAACTAGGTCTTGTGTACTGCTTAAGGCTAAAATCAAGAGATACTGCTATTTTTTTCAGTTCCATTACCGGCGACACTGAAAAGGAATCATTTATGAAATCTAAATGTCTGCATCGTTGCCCATCAGAACATTCATCCAGTCAAAATAAGAACTTTGCATAATGCTAAACGTCTGTATTTCATGCTTTTTAAACAGTGTGAATTTCTTTGCTTATAAAGTATACACTGTATTTCAAAGCCAATAGATATTACAATATCACACTAATGTAGTTTACATTGAGAACAAAATCATAAAACCTAAATAAATCACACAGAATACTTTTAAGTCTTTTAGAATGAAGTAAGATTTTTAACTAGTGTTTCACATTAAAGCTCTGATACAACATGAACTAAAATACTATTAACAATCCTGTTGTTATCAAAATCCATTTTCATTGTTGAGGCAAATGCCTGTTCTCCAACTAGCAACAATAATAACCCCACATGCACCATTTTAGACAAAACAGTATGAATAGTTGTCTAGGTTAGATGAACCAAATGGCCTTATTACCAGAGAGAAAGAGTAAAGTATTATTATAGTAAAGCTCATAGCATAGATGGAGACTATGCTACTTGTACAGCCATTTTCCAAATCAAATCCACGTTTATGTATTTTCAACAGTGACTGCAATCTCTACACATATAACTAGACTGGCATGTCCTAATGCTGAAGTCATCTACATCCTGTGGAAATACAAATCTCCTTATAATGCACTACAAAGTCTCATAAATTTTAAAAAGTAACTTTGACTTCACTGTAAGACAGCAGGTATTCTGTGACAGAAGGAATTACCTTAATTATAATCAAGAGTATCTTACCTCTTTTCCAGAAATATAAACATGTCTGCAAGTCTCAAAAATGCCTCCTAGAAACGAACTACAGATAACTATAGCCAGGAAGTCTTCATAAGAGTTTTGATATGGTTTTAGTAACCATTTTTATAGAACTTGAAATACAAACAGTGTCTCCTAAATTATTCCAACTTTACAGCTCAGAGTTTGCTTTCCATTGTTGTTGTTGATGATAATTCTAATCTGAACCACAAGAATTTGAACATGAGCATTCTAAACTAAAACAGCAACAAAAAAAACCCAAACCCAAGCTTTAAAACTCAAAGCATTGAGAGTTTATTTGAAAATCATACCAATTTAATGGTGGGTCACGTACCAAGGAAAGTCACAGTCAAACTGATTCTATCTTCTGTTCAAGAAGATCTTATTTTGCCCCAGTAGAATCATGTTTTCAGAAACAGAGAGGAGTAAGGCAGTAATATTTATGTCACTTCACCATGCCACACTTTTCTTAAGAATTTTTTTTTCCTTTCAAAGGTGGGCTTGAACAGGCTGCATAAAGGCTAGATAATAACCCTTAGCTGCTCAGCACATACAACTTCCTACAAATCTAACAAGCACACAGCTGCCTAAGTAAAGCTTTAGTAAATAGAATCTCCCTTCATGCAGGCACAATTTTCATACAACTGTTCCTTGGTACATGCAGGGGTTTTGTATGTACAAAACACCTGTGCAAAGAAATAGCACAGGTGAACCTGAAAATTATTTTGAAGAATCTGGATTCTATCACATGTGTACCAAAGTGTTGGGACATTAAAAAAAACAACAAAAAAACCCACCCTAGACAAACCAACCCACTGCCTTAGAAGAAAAAAGCCTGGAAGTTGCACTCACTGAACAGGACACCATATTGAACTGCTTGTGAAAAATATATTGCAGTATTTCATCAACAGATGATGTTTCAGCATTTGTTCTGTGTTGGAATCATTAATGCAGGCAGGCAGAAGACTGGGCTCTGGCATTGGGTTAGCTGCCTGAACACAACATAACTATTGAACGTGATATGAGAAATTGCTGGACATACTGAATAACAGAGCGAGAATCTGACAAAAGTTTTAAATCACACTGAAAGGAATGGCCAGATTTCACAGGTGGTTAGGGGAGAGTCAGGACAGAAACAGTCAAATCTCCTGGATAATTAAAGGGGGCAATGGGGACCTTTTGGAGAGTGAACTCTTGCAAAGCTAGGGGTACCTAGGTACAACTGGGACCCATGGGGTAGAATCACATGCAAGCTGTTAATTTTGGGAAGACAAGGGTGGTGATAAGGCGTGATAGAGATGGATCAAGAAGGAACAAGACCAGTAAAATGAAGAGGAGTTGTGGAATAAAAGAGACCTGATGCACATAAGCAAGCTACTGGACTCTATGTTCGTCTGGCTGTTATAGTTTAACCCCAGCCAGCAACTAAGCCCCACACAGCCCCTCACTCACTCCCCCAGCAGTGGGATAGGGGAGAGAATTGGAAGAGTAGAAGTGAGAAAACTCCTGGGTTGAGATAAAGACAGTTTAACAGGCAAAGCAAAAGCCGTACACACAAGCAAAGCAAAATAAGGAATTAATTAATTACTTCCCATTAGCAGGCAGGTGTTCAGTCACCTCCAGGAAAGCAGGGCTCCATCACACATAACAGTGACTTCGGAAGACAAACACCATAACTCTGAATTTCCTCCCCTTCCTTCTTCTTCCCCCAGCTTTATATGCTGAGCATGATGTCATATGGTCTAGAACATCCCTTGGGTCAGTCGGGGACAGCTGTCCCAGCTGTGTACCCTCCCAGCTTCTTGTGCTCCGCAAGCCTCCTCGCTGGTGGGGTGAGGGCAGAAGCAGAAAAAGGCCTTGGCTCTGTGGGAACACTGCTCTGCAATAATGAAAACATCTGTATTGGGTTTATGTGGCAAGGTTTTGGTAGCAGGAGAGGGTTACAGGGGTAGCTTCTGTGAGAAGCTGCTGGAAGCTTCCCCCATGTCTGACAGAGCCAATGCCAGCCGACTCTAAGATGGACTCGCTGCTGGCCAAGGCTGAGCCAATCAGTGATAGTGGTAACACCTCTGTGATAACATTTTTAAGAAGGAAAAAAAGTTGGGGAACGGGGAAGAAATGGCAGCCGGAGGGTGAGAACATGTAGGAGAAACAACTCTGCAGACACCAAGGTCAGTGCAGAGAAGGAGGAGGTGCTCCAGGTGCCAGAGCAGAGATTCCCCTGCAGCCCGTGGGGAAGACCATGGTGAGGCAGGCTGTCC